>BJCO01724042.1:0-12794 GCA_018326465.1 Flaveria floridana | reverse complement strand
AAGAATGGATCTTTTCGCTTAAAAACATTGACTTTTTCAAAAACAAGATTGAATCCACGAAGAATCAAGAGCCAAATATCTGATACCACTTGTTAGGACCGTGTACGGACGGAGTACTAACTGATTCAACGTGAAACCGAATCTAGTAGCGCAGAATTCTATTTGATTGGTGATCCAATCAGGGAGAACGTTATTCTGATCATTCCTACTCTATTCTTAACGTATTCTAATCGTTAGGTTTGATCTGATTAACGTTCTCCCTTATTGGATCGCCAATCAAATGGAATTCCGCGCTATTTGATTCGGTTTCACGTTGAATCAGTTAGTACTCCGTCCGTACACGGTCCTAACAAGCTTATTGCTATAACCTTGTTCTTGAGGAGCTTCTAACATCCTTGAAGGTATCTCATTCGATATGTTAGTTTTTCTATGGGTGGAACTCGAGTTACACAATGAAAACCCTCTTTTTGGGTGAATTTGCACCATCTAACTTTCATGTCGTGTAACCCTCCGAAGCAGAGCTTGTAACCTGCTCAAAAATGGTTTTCAAACCTCTTAATAACCTGTTTTGGGAAGTTACAAAAGGATTTGGTAATGTTTAATCACGATCTATAATGTTTTACACATGTGTAATGGGTTTAAATGGTGAAATCACTTATCTACAACTTGTTCTTGGGTTATATGTTAAAACCATGAGTTATAATCTATTTTTTAATAAGTTTTGAGTTATTAGTTGTGTATGAGGTGACTTCCATGGCTGAAAAATAATAAAAGTAAGGATTGTAAGCATTTTGAACATATTCGGGGACCTGAAAGGTGGTAAAACGACCATAAAAGTAAGAGAAATTAGGGTATAACCATATTGAAAAGAATTGCAGGCTATAAAAGGGTTAAAAAAGTGATTTAAATTAGATTTGTTGAACACATGGTAAAAAATGCTTCAAATGGAATTTTTAGTTAAAAACGGGTATTAACCAGGTAACGTTTGAAGAAAAATCTTGGAAATAAAGGGATGAACCAAAAATCCATTAAAATATATTATTTCAGTAATATAGGAACTATAAAACTTAATGATGGTGAAAAATTGGTCAAACAAAAACTTAATGATGGTGAAAAATTGGTCAAACAAGTTTTTAAAATTGTTAATTTCGGGTAAAAACACTTTTTAACGGGTAAAAACTAAAAATGAGGCTTTCATTTGAAAGAGGCATAATAATATATTCTCAACAGATTATAAAACTTATTATAAGTACTTAAAATAATATTTAAATTTATAAATACTTTAAACCGTAATATTTATTACATAACCGTTAAAAACCTTCGGTTTTATTGTAACCGATAACGTAAAACATCAATATAATAGACCCGAATCTAAATTTTAAATTTGGAATTTAACTTATTTAAGATGTATTACTTAACCACAAAAATCTATTATTTGGCCATAAAAGTCAATAAATGGAAAGAAGCAAACTTTAGGGTAGAAAATGTAAATTCTGAAACTTGAAGGGCTAAACTGTAAATTCTGCCAAAACTCTATAAATCGACCCTATGGACTTGTTATCACTTGGTAAACTTGATTTGTATCAATGACCTAATAGTGTAAAAATCTATATTTTCCTTAAGAAACCATGACTTTCTGTAAAATGAAACTTTGTAATGCAAGCCCTAACAAATTTAAGCTAGTTGAACATTTAACTTCTTAACATACCTTGTCCATCTCTTATGAACCTAGGAATAGTATCTTATCCACTTAATCTTGATGGTAGGGTGCTATACTTGAAACTTTTCCCGGTACATGAAGAACCCGTTGCTTGAACCTTAAGGTGAGTTCTAGTGTTCCCTTTTTACTACCAAACATGCTATGCCTAAACTGAAATCATTTATGAGCTATTGTATGATACTTGAATATTGGGGATAATGTTAGAACCTACTTATACTTGTATCACAATCATTAATTATTGTGTGAACCGCTTGTTTTATATGGGTAGATCTACTTGGGGAATCCCCCACACACAGTGCCTTCCGTGATTAACGGGAAGGGTACCACACTGAGATCCCGCGGGGTCGTTTGTGGCATGTGACAAGTTTTTATAAGATACTAGGTTGAACCATCTGGCAGGTATGGTCCACTGTTTTAGGGCTCAGTTCTTCCTTCTACATTAACCAGCACAACATAACTTTTGAAGAGGCTAGCCGGGACTGAGTGCAGGGTTGATTGTGATCCCCCAAAATAGTGAAACTATGATTCTTTTTAAATCAAATATGGAATATACTGAATCCTTTTCTTATTAAACTTTAAGCACTTGAATTCACTAACTTTTTAGTTGACATAATTTTCTTTTGAGCATGTTTCAGGTAATCCATGAAGGGAGTCTAGCGGTTGTAGAAGACCTAGACCTAGTACTGTGACGATGGCATTGGCTTGTTTTGTTTTGAACATTTTGAACAATTTACATTTATTGTTGTTGGAAACAAATTGTACTAATGTTGTATGTACTCATTTCATTTGGGGGCTAGACTTACCCTTAGCTCGGGTTTACCTTAAACATTAATGCCATATGATGTTCTCTCCTTTTGCGCTCTTATGATTGTTTGTTTCCGCTGCCATATGTTGTTGCTAGTCTGTGACGTCCCACCCTACCTGGGCCTGGGGTGTGACAGATTGGTATCAGAGCTAAAGGTTGTAGAGAAGTCGGGAATGCCATAGTAGACCCTAGGCTACAACCCTGATACCTTAGGACCATCCTTGTGGGTAAGTGTCGGGATGATCGGGTTGGGTAAATTGATTACTACACTTGATCAACGTAATCATGAATTTACCAGAAGCGTGAATTCCAACATGGAACTTTAGGTAATGATTGGACCATTTTTGTTTGAGAGTTATGATTCCCGAACCTTCCCTTGAAGTGGTCTAAAGATTTTTCTTCCTAAGATAAACTACCTTGCCTGTTACTATTTGAAGAAACTATTGATTTCTGACACTATTACTTATTGATACCTCTAGTTATGAATATTATTAGAATATCTGATACTATTTCTATCACTACTACTATATGTACTATTATTATTACAATCACAGCTATGAGAAACCAAATCACTCATGATATTTCTTGCAGGACATCAGAGCTATGGCTGACAAAGGAAAGGCACCGGCATACCCAATTGACAATACTTCACCAACTGGAGCCTTAGGAAGGCGACACTGCGAATGGAGTATGAAGAATACATGAGGGGATGCAGACATCTGGGCTGGATATCCGTTACATCCGACGACACTAAGCCGTCAGAAGACTCTTCCTCGACATCCCCCTCCAGGAGTCTGACGCGCTACCACTCAGCACATGTCGCAGCTCCTACCCACTAACCTATCCAGCCTATCAGGGATAGGGGTGCACGTGTTATCACCCGCCCACGTAAGAGTGCTAGGCCAGGACCCTCAGTCTCCTTTAGGATGCCACCTCCTCCTCCATCACCTGTTAGGACTCCGATACCTGCACCCCCACCATTTGACCCACTCGACACCACCCACATGACAATCATTGTAGGCCACCGAGGCACAACATGTATGATGGCCCTAGTGTGCTAGCTGGTGACCGGTACTCCCAGTCTAGCTGCATGGAAAGCGATGTAGGTCCCTCTGATGCTGCTTGGGGCGAGATTCTAAAGACCGTCCGTTGTCATGAGCTGACACTCCAGCACGCCACTCGGACCTCTCAGTCTACATAGTTTCAGGCCATGATGGCTTTACATGTGGTCCAGCGGTTGGAGCAAGAGCAAAGGAAAAAGAAGTCAGGGTAGCTAGGGTGGCTGAAGAAGAAGTAAATGTGAGAGCGTGGAGAGGAAGTGCGATTATCCTTCTTTTAGATAGTTGAAGGAAACAATTTCTATTATTATCGGATACTATTATTGTTTATTATGGGGGTGATGGCACCTTCCAACTTGTAAGAGTATAACTCTGATTCAGTTATGCTTACTGATACTATTAACTCAATCTATCTATGAAACTATTTCTATTGATGCTAAATTTCACTAAGCTATTTGTATTGAACTGCTATGTGTCATGTTATGCGTTGGGAATGTTGGCCCGTGTCCATTCTGGATGAATTGTCTCAAATTAATTTAGTGGAACATTGTTAGAGATATTTAGTGGTATGTATATTACACTCCCTCCTTCTAGTACACGGTATGTTAGGGTAAATGATGCATGGGCTACTCGAAACCAATTATGAGATGCTAAATGAATT
This sequence comes from Flaveria floridana, assembly GCA_018326465.1. NCBI lineage: Eukaryota > Viridiplantae > Streptophyta > Magnoliopsida > Asterales > Asteraceae > Flaveria > Flaveria floridana. The sequence goes on along the minus strand of BJCO01724042.1, from coordinate 8,550 downwards.
TATCTGTGATGGTGTCAGAATGTCGACTAGGAAAGGAACCCGGATTGGAAGACAATGAGCTACTAGAGGCCATCGTGAGGAGGCTAGACAAGCCGAAAACCAACCCCTTACTCCACTATGAACTTCCCGTCGAGAGAATGTGAATCAAGGGAATGATGAGAGAATTGCCAATCTCGTAGCACAACAGATTGCTAACACCATTCTGACCATCGTAGCCCATATCAATATGAACCGGAATAACCCCAGTGGTAATGATTGATTCAGAAATGACGAGGGCAACAACGAGGAAACTGAAGCACTAACGAATGGATGCTCATACAAAACCTTCATGGCGTGCAAGCCAAAGGATTTCTATGGCACCGAGGGTGCGATAGAGACGTACCGATGGATTGATGAAATGGAAGCTTTCTTACATATCTGTGAGTGTAAGATGGACCACACGGTGAGGTTTTGATAGGTCTATCAAATGTATCAATTCTATGTTGTGATTAAGCAATTAACAATTATATGAACAAAGTAATCAACAAATGCCAAAAATTCATAGTAGTTTCTATTGATATTTGCAAAGGACTACAATATACAATTGAGAGAGTTCAAACATCTACATCTCCTTGCACAAAATACATATAATCCTATTTATACTAATCAAAGAAACTAAAGGAACATATATTTACACATAAGTCCCTACACTATTGCAAAAGTTAAAATACAAAGACAATTAAAGACAACATGTTAACCTTTGAAGAAGTACTAGCAATACTCCCCCTAAGATTTACATGGTCTTCAGTCTTCAGAAATCTTCAGTCTTCTTTATCTTTGTCTTCTCAGCTTCAATCTTTTCTGCTTCAGTCTTCTCTGCTTTAGTCTTCTTTCTTCTTTTCATCTTCAATCCTCTTTCTTCTTTCCATCCATCTTCAAACTTCAAAATAATCTTCAGGTTCTTCTTTAATCTTAAACATCGGCTTTTCCTTGTATAACTCCTGTTCTTTCAAGGCTTTAGCAATTGTAGATTTGAACTTGCTTGCTAAGACACCTTGTTCAGGCTTAGACTCGTTTGTCTTAATCTCCATCTTGTTGATCACCTCTAGTGTATCTTTTGATAATCCTGTAATATCAATGTTAGCATATAGCTCAATAGGTTTTGAACTACCTTTTTAATACACCTCCAACATACCTTTACTTGATATTATCATAAATTCAATCTCTTTAATATCTTTCTTGACTTTGTTGGCATAAGCTAACGCTTTCCTCAGTGAGATTATCTCCATTGCAGCATTCATGACTTTAATGATTGAGAAAAAGTATTTCTTATCATTCTCCGCAATCTCTGAAGATACTTTTTCAAAATTTTGGACTGATAGGAAAGAGATATAGCTTGGGTGTAACAGTTTAAGCTTAAAAACACCAAACAATGTGATCATATCCTCATCCCAGTTCTCGAGATTGCGGACTAATTTTAGCTCAAATGTTTCAGTGTTGTAGAACCATCACAGGATTGGTTTTGACTTTTGAGTCCCTTCTATAACTTTCAATCCTGGAGTAGTTACTTTCTCAAAGTACTCATCATAAAATTCAATCAAGAAGTGTTCATCTTGTGATTGTTTTCCTTTAATTTTCCTGTTCTTCTGCAAAGTAGCAAAATCTCTTTATCTTCCTGTGAGCATCTCGTTTCCAAAAATGCACTTGCTCGAGTTATCCCTCTAACAAAAAGCTCAACAAACATATCACCTCGTTTAGCTCCAGTTGGATTAGTTAAAGGTAGTTTATTCAACTCCTTGAGGTCTTGAACTGGGAGCTTGATAATGCTTGAATAAAAATGATATACATCACACACTACATTTACTCGTTTAATCAGGAAGGCATCAAATCTCTCATCGTACTTCCATGCAACAATCTTATCTTGGTTTGTAGAGTCAGGAGCAATCATAGCATTTAATAGCTCAGAGATTGATTGTCCTTTCTACAATACATTTCTTACCAAGTCTCTAGTCGATCTAGCTTTATTGAATAGTTGTTTCTGATCAAGAGAAACTTTATAAGCTTGTTTCTATGATTCAGGAAACATCTTCATAAGCTCTTTCCTTCTTTCAAACACATTTGTCTTTTGAGCCATCGACCAAATCTCTTGTGGTTTTAACATTCGTGTTCTCTTAGTTATCTCAAGGTATTGAGGATTCTCAGTATCCAGAATGATCATCTTGTTAGATTGCTTTTCAGTAGCTTGAAAGCTTCTAACAAGATTCCTCAATGATTCACCTTGAAGTCTCTTTAGCCTCTTCCAAGGATAATTTCTAGCTTGCAGCCAAGATCTCAAAGCTAGAATGCTCATCTCATCAGGTTCAGGATGGTGAAGTTCAGAACTAGGCATCTTTTCCATATTAATGCTCTTTTGTAGTGGGTTCTATTCACCATGCTCCACCACTATTTCATTTGGATCCAATGGGGCTACTGACTCTGTAGTTATACACTTTTCATACTCTTCATTTATCTGAGTCACAGTCAAGCCATCCAGGAATACTCTGTTATACTTTATTCTTACCAAAAAAATTATATCTATCTTCAAAATCAATTGGTATCTCCTCTTGAGTTGTTTCCACACGTGTGAAGTTCTGTTCAAAGTTATCTCCATCAATGTCTTCATCTTCAAGAACTTTATCATACCAGTGAGCATTAAACTCATCTTCAATATCATCCAATGCTTCTATAGTCTCTTGCACAAATTTCTCACCTTCCTCATGAATTTCAGAAATCTTTTGGATTTTAGATGAAGACTCAGGTAGAACTTATTCAACTAATTCATCTAACTTCCTTTTATCCTTGTCAACAACAGGAGTTTCCTCAATGTTGATTGGATTGATTTCAGACACAATCTCAATCTCAGGTGAATCAAGCTTTTGAGTTTCCTTTAATTTAGCTAACTCCTCTTTTATCATTTCATTTTCTTAAGTTAGCTTTTTGAATTTTTCTTCCATTACATCGTAATCTCTTATCATCACATCAATAGTCTTCATGATCTCATTTTTATCTTTCACCAAAGTAACCATCTTAGCATCCTTTATTTGAATAACTTCTTTGAGCTTCAAATTTTCTTCTTTCAAATCAACTATTTCTTTTTCTTGAGCCATATTGATTTCTTTTAACTTTTCCAGCTCATCAACATCAATAATATCATCAATCTATACAGACTTGTGTGCTATAACAACTTGAATGTCTTTAGATTCAATTGGAGTTGTGCTTTGAATGACAGGCTCAGACAGCATAGCATCCATGAAATCAAAATCAAATGTTTGATTTTGATCATTAGCCTCTGCTTCCTCATCACCTTGAGCTTTAGTCATTGGTTCATCATGAGTCATTCTTTCAGAAGTTCCTTCACCAACATCATGTGCCTCACCAGCATGATTAGACTTAGTAGAGTCACTACTATCTGCTTGATGTGCCTCAGTTGCACCATCAGCACCATCATCATCACTATCACTTGATGAACTTTCATCAGCTTCATCATCATGATCACTTTCGTAATCATCTTCATCATTCTATTCATCATCATCATCAGATAAGACTTGTGGAGCTTCATCAACTAGATTAGCTGGATTCACTTGTTCACCTTCTATCAAGTGGAAATGATCTAAGTTGATATCCACATTATCATTAGGAACATCCCTCAAATATTGAAACATAGGAACATTTTGACCTTTTATGATCATGGCTAGTCTTTTATATGATATGTCAGTCATATGTTCAAGTACCATGACATCACCACCTACACCATAGACTTGGATATCTAGATATTCTTCATTTATCATCATTTGCAGGAACCTTGGATACATCAGATACTTGTTCCTGATACCATTTTCAAGGTTGAAGATAAATCCTTTAAGAATCCACTTTGCCATATTAAATCTTCTATTTGTAGCAATGGCAACTATCGGTGAAGCAATGTCCACTGGAAATGAATTCCATCCAGCACTTCTTTTGGACATGCAATGCTGAAAGATGTAGCATAATAACATCCAATGGTTATACAATCTTCCTCTAAAAAATTGTTTCTTTGGAAAATGATCAGGATGACCCATTTCCATGAATGTTTGTCTACATTCATTAAATGACAGCTCAGACAAATCAGCTAGATCATTTTGTCCCAATCTAAGAGAAACTCTTACAGATTCTTTAGATACTTTAAGCATTCTTTCATTGGTGATAAAACCTCTCACCAGCTTTCTTCCATTATCATCAATTTCTACTAAGGCTGTGTTCCAGAATTTGTTGATCAATCTTGAGTAGATCACTGGCTTGTAACACATAGCAGAGACATACTTTGTCCTTAGTAGGAATCTGATCATCTCCTTATAGGATACAACATCTTGAACATCCTCGTTACGCAAAGCAGCAACGTTATGCTTTCGCTCAAACTTTAGATCAGCCATCTGCACAAATGAAAACACAAACTTTAGATACTTTGATTTCTTTAAATCTATTTGATTTTGACAAACTTTGATTTAAATTTTAATGAATTATTATGTTTTAAACACTTAGTTTTGTTTTACATCAACTTGTACTTATCCTTTTCTAGAATTTTAAAAATTCTATCCAAATCATATTAAATACAAGTTGTTGTATGTATGTTTTAAAACACACTAATTCAATTAACATTTTATCAAAGTTATTTAACAATTAAGTTTTTATTAATTTTTAATTTTATTAAAAAAATTCAAATTTTGAAACTTTTCATCTTTATCAATTGAACTGATGAAGAACACCCTTCGATCAATGTTCATGAAATTGACTGTTCCATATATCAAACTGCTCGAAATTCAGTGTATATTAACAATCTATGATCAATTAAAATTCTTAGTTTCGTTTTAATACACTATTTCGAAGTTTTTAAATTGTTATGGTTAGAAACGCCTAAATAGATTCGAAACGTCCGACTGATTATGAATCAGTGACTAGAAATAAAATGATTTTGACCATGAACATACTTTTTCAATCAAATATACACACTTTCGATCACAATATTTCAGAAACAGATGAACAGATTGAGTGTAATGAGGTGAAATGAGTGTCGAATGAGTTCAGGGGTTTTGGGATTGTGAATGAGTGAAAAATGAGAAGTGTTGTTTATATACTAAGTGAAGATTTTAGGCGCGTGATCACTGTATTTGCACATTAGGTTAGGCGCGTGAGCACTGTTTAACCGCATAAGCACTGTTGAGGCGCTTTTGCACTGTTTAGGCGTATGAGATTATTTGCAACGCCCAACACTTGATGAATATTTCCACTTGTAACGTCTGGTACTGTGTGGACGTATGAGCACGTTGAAATGCACAACACTTAAACCAATTTATCAGATGTATGATAACTGTTTAGGCGCATGAGGATATGAAAAATGCCCATACACTTGTAAAATTTCTAAAAACTCATCACGTTCCTACTTAGACTTATGGCCACTCTTTAGGCGCACGAGTTTCCATACACTTGTATATTTTTCACATCTTTCACCTAAACACTGTTTAGACATATTAGTACTGCTCACATACTAATATTCACACAATTTTCATAATTTTGAATTTTTCCCAAAATTTTTATTTTTGACCCTCAATTTTCACTTTTGACATTTTCAACCTTTTTATTTTTTTAATTTCTCAAAATACCATTTCCCTTCATTTTAATCTCAAATTTAAACAAAATGGTTTCATTTACACAATTTGCAAGAAGCTTTTCCACTTGAAAATTTTTATAAGCTCATTTTATCATTATCAACATTTTACATAATCAAACACACACATGCTTTGAACATTTGGCTTCATCCTTTCCATTCAAATATTTTAATTTTAATTTTCTTAGAAACTCTTACTTTTATAAATCCACCTAAACTTTTATGCTTCACAAACTTAGAAGTTTCCCAAATTGGCACAAGAAGATCACACTGATCATTGTTAAATTGCCTGCGTACATAAAACATGCATAAAATCAAAAGTAAAAGCAGAATAAAAATATAATATGTACAATAGAATCAATGTCTGCAGTAAGATCATATCAGTGAAGATCAGCACATTAAAATAAAATAAAGTGTGAATAGTCATAGAGAATGAATAAATCCTGATCAAGTGTGTTCCAGGTAAGTGATTTTACAACAAAGGAGACATAAGATCCAACGACAGACAATGAGTGTTTTTGACAAATGAATCAGCTCACTTACTTTTTCAATTCTTGGATTGATTAGGGTAGAAGTAGATATGACTTCATGTGACTCATACAAGGACTTAGAGAGATCAACTATCATCAAGACATGCAAGAAAGCACATATTCTCAACTTATTAACTGACATACATGCATAACTAGAGTTCATGTTGAAAATTTAGAAGAGAATGATCATGGATAAACTATTTGATCAACTTTAACTGTTGGTACACATGTCCCTAGTTCCAGTTCTGATGTACTTAAATATTTAATGACTTTCATTTTGTTACACCGATGTAATCATTTGATATATGTAATGAAAAAATCATGAATGAATGAATATGTGTTATTGAATGTCTTGTATCTTTATATTAATGTTTGTTACACGCATATTGAACTAACAATATAGGTTTGTGAATGGAATGAAGTTCTCATGCGAATGGACCATGCTAATGGACCATACACATGAACACTTCATGCTAATGGACCAGTCGCATGACTGAACCAGGAGACTGGATCAGTCGCACGATTGTAAGATAAGATTGACTCAGTCGCACGACTGGACCTTCAGTCATGCGGATGGACCAACCGCATGCTTCAGTCGCACGACTGAACCATGCTGGTGGTTCATTCGCACGAATGAAGAGTCCAAACCTATAAATACCACTTAATTCATGGAAAAAGAAAACACTTCAAGAATTCACAACCCTAGCCGTCCCAGAACGCCCAAGTCGTCCCTTCCAACTTCATAGAGCGTTTCTGATCATTCCTAATCAATTCTTAACATTTTCTAATCGTTAGTTTTGATCAGATTAATGTTCTCCCTGATTGGATCGCTAGCCAAATAGGATTCCGCACTATTTGATCTGGTTTCACGTAGATTCGGTTAGTACCAGTTCGTACTCGATCCTAACAAGTGGTATCAGAGCTTTGGCTCTCGATTCTACGTGGATTCAATCTCGTTTTATTGCAAAAATAATGTTTTCAATCAAAGAGGCGTTCCTTTTGCATTAAAAATTCGATTTTTACGAGTGCATGTGTTAAAAAGTTCGTATTTTTCGAGTTCTAGCTGTCTAGGGTTTTCAAAATCGTGGTTTTAGTCGAATCGAGTGAAAATCTTTGAAAAATTTCGACGTCAGACGTCTCAGTCACACGATTGATTCAATCGCACGACTGAACTTTATACACACAGCTCATTCGCACGATTGGTCCGATTGTCCGTTTCATTCGCAAGTTTAAGCTCATTCGTTCAGTTCAGCTCAGTCGTATAGTTCATTCGTACGACAGAACTCATACGCATAGATTCATACGCACGATTGACCTCAATCGCACGTGTGAACTCAGTCGCATACTTCAATTGTCTGGTTGACTTCAATCGCACGGTTAAGTCTCATTCGCATTCCCTAGTCGCATCATTCAGTTAGATTGTCAAGTTTTTCAGACCAAGTAATCATGGATGAACAACACTTTGCTTTCTCAGCCGGGAAGGACTCCAGAATTCGGAATCTTCTGCTTTTAGAAAATGAGATCGGAAATCACAACAAACCATCGAAGCTTCTGTCACTTGACGAATATCCTTAATGGAAGCAACGGTTTGAAATTCATTTGAATGGAGTGGACACCAACTTATGGAGCACAATTGAGACTGGCTACACCATGCCAGTTGGAGCTGACGGTGTTCCACTGACTCTAAGTGGTTTGAATGAGGCACAAAAGGTTGCATATAAAGCTGATAAGAAGGCCTATGTATTGTTAACACAGTCCATCCCAAAAGATATTTTCCATCAGTTCTCAGAACACAAGCAGAGCAAGAAGTTATGGAAGGCTCTAGAGAAACGTTATGAAAGAAATGCAACACTTAAGTCTCTTAAGGCTAAAGCTTTGAAGAAGGAATTTGATAACTTCTCGTCAATCGGGAATGAGAGTCTGGACGATATTATCGATCACTTCTATCATTTGATGAGTGAACTGCACACTCATGGAGTTAAAACGTCTATAGAAGATAAGGTGTCGAGTTTCGCTGATGGTTTACCTGATAAGTGGGATTCATTCATTTCTGCTTTAAGACATAATGATGTGCTGGAAACATTGGATATAAATGACTTTATTCTAAAACTGATAGAAGAAGAGCTACGACAGAAGTACAAGTCCAAAAAGGGAACCTACACTCAGAATCCGTCTCCATACAATGTGGCTCCTACTATTGCATCTTCAAGTGCACCCTCGCAGACTGCTTTCGTGTCTAACACATTTGCAATTGTTCAAAGTGCATCTTCAGGTTTTGATTCAGGTGGTTCATCAAGTGTTCAATACAGTTCTGAAGAAGCTCAATCAATGAAGTTAACGACAGAGAATCTTAGCAACGTA
>BJCO01724030.1:0-10344 GCA_018326465.1 Flaveria floridana | reverse complement strand
TATGCGGATGAACACCCAATCGTGCGAATGGACTTTCTATCGTGCGAATGAACACTATGCGAATGGGCTCCTATGCGACTGAACCCTCAGTCGTGCGATTGGACAGCCATGCGAATGGACCTATGCGACTGAACTCTCAGTCGTATGACCTGTCGTGCGACTGAATCCCCAGTCGTGCGACTGATCCTCAGTCGTGCGATTGAACCTCATTCGTCCCTAAGTCGTGCGATTGGCCCTCCGGTCACCTAGCCCTAGCTGGGCAGCGAGTGCAGTTCATCCCGAACTGCAGCCACGACTTTCGACCTCCAAACCTTTCCAAACTCATTCTAAGCCCAAATCAACCCTCCTAAACCTTAGGGAAACATAATATGACAACATACAAGAACATTCAGGTCCAAAATCGCACTCTAAACACGTTATACACAATCACACCCAAATGGGTCAAACACACACATTTCAAAAATGGGTTTATATGTGTTCCAGCCCCAAAATCGATTGAAAACAAGTAAATGAGGGGTCTAGAACTCACATAAAGAAGAAGAAGATGAAGAGCTTTGTTTGGACTAGCTACACGACGAATTTCGAGCCCGAACCACCACTTTCTCTCCTTTTTCTCTTCTTCCTCTCTTCTTTCTCTCCCCCTTTCTTTTTGGCCGATTTGCAAGTGTGGGGAGGGGAGATGGCTGCCCCCTCCCTTAACATGCCCCCATTTGCCCTTCTTTCGCTCGTTGGTGGGTTTGGTCCCCCGACTTCAGACTTTATTTCTTTTTTACTTCTTTCGTCGGCTTTAAAATAAATAACCGGGCGTTACACAAAGAAATTCTTTCCATTGCAGCATTCATCACTTTGATAATTGACAAGAAGTATTTTTTATCATTTTCTGCCCCTTCAGGTACCATTCTTTCAAACTTTTGAATTGACAAAAATGAGATGTAGATTTAAGAGTTTTAATTCAAACACTCCAAACAATGAAATCATGTCATGATTCCAATCTTCTAGGTCTCGAACTAATTTTAACTCAGACGTATCTGCATTGCAGAACCATCTCAAAATTAGTTTTGATTGTTGAGTTCCTTCGATCACCTTCAATCCCGGAGTAGTAACCTTATCAAAGTATTGATCACTGAAAGCAATCAAAAACTGTTCTTACTTTGCTTGCTTTCCACTGTACTTTCTTTTCTTCTTCAAAGAGTTAGAATATTCTTTATCTTCCTGATCGCATCTAGTCTACAAAATTGAACTCATTCTAGATATGCCTCTGTTCAGGAGTTGCACAAAATTCTCACCTCGACTATCTTTTGTCGGGTTGCTTAATGGCAATTTATTCAGCTCTTTCAAATCTTGCACCGGTAGCTTTATGATGCTAGAGTAACAGTGATACACATCATAAATTGCATTCACTCTTTTAATTAAGAAAGCATCAAAGACTTCATCATACTTCCAAGCCACTATCTTAACTTCTTTGGTTGTGTTAGGAACTATCATAGCATTTAGCAGTTCAGAAATTGATTATCCTTTTTACAATACACTTCTCAACAAATCACCTGCTGATCTAGCTTTATTCCATAGTTGTTTTTGTTCCATAGAAACTTGATATGCTTGTTTTTTAGTTTCTAGAAACATCTTCATAAGCTCCTTTCTCTTTTCATACACACTACTCTTTATAGCCATGGATTTGATTTATTGAGGCTTCAACATCCTTGTTCTTTTTGTTATTTCCAAGTATTGAGAAATATCCATATCAAGTACAACCATCTTCTTTGTTTGCCTTTCTGTTTCTTGAAAGATTCATACTAGATTTCTTAAAGATTCTGATTGTAATCTATTCAGCTTCTTTCTTGGATAATTTCTGGATTGGAGCCACATCCTCAGTGCAGGGATACTCATATCATCCGGATCAAGATGGTGTAATTCAGAAGTGGACAGTTCTTTAACATTTATGCTTTCCTGTAAAGGATTCCATTCACCATGTTCTACTACTATCTCATCTGGATCCACACGAGCAACTAATTTAGCAGTAATACACTTCTCAAACTCTTCATTAATTTGAGATATTGTCAAACCATCCAGAAACACTCTGTTATACTTCATTTTAATTAGATAATTATACTTATCTTCAATATCCATAGGTATATCTTCTTGAGTTGCTTCTACTGAAGAAAAAGTAGGTTCTAAATTTTCTTCAGCAATGTCTTCATCTTCCAGAACCTCATCATACCATTCATCTCCAAATTCAACTTCTGAATGCTTAAGAGCTCTTATTTTTTCTTGAACGTGAGCTTCTTCTTCTTCATAAGTAGCAGGTTCGTCCACAATCTTTTGAACTTTAGATGATGATTCAGGTAAAACTGAAACATCTATATCATTAATCTTTCTTTTGCCTTTATCAACTTCAGAAATATTTTCAATATCAATAGGATTAACTTCTGAAATGATCATAACTTAAGGAGATAAGGACTTTTGGCTTTCATTCATTTTTTCTAATTCAACTTTCAAACGTTCATTTTCTTCTTTCAACTTATTGAACCTTTCTTCCATAAGATCATAATCTCTTATCCTTACTTTAAATGTCTTCACATTCTCTTCTTTAGATTTCACAAGCTCAGTAATTTCTTCATCTTTCTTTAAAATCACTTCCTTCAGTTTATCATTTTCTTCTTTTAACTTCTCAGTGATTTCTTCCTAAGCTTTGTTAGCTTCTTGCAAAGAATCAATCATATCTACATCTTGAACTTCTTCTGTTTGTACAGACACATATTGTGCTATTTGAACATGAGTTTCTTTAGCTACAAAGGCTTCTTGAAATATATGCACATGAGACTCAACAATAGGTGTAGAGCTTTGAAAAATCAGTTCTGTCATTATTGCATCAATGTAATCAATTCCAAAATCTTGTTGTTGATCAAGATTTTCATTTACATTCACATCCATATCATCACAAATCTGTGTTTCTTTATTAACTACATCAACATGCTCATGATCAATAGAAGTTTCATCATTAACACTCTCAGGTACACCACTATCACCCTCATTACCATCATCATCACTAGAAGAGCTTTCAGCATTATCAGTCTTATCATCATCCTCATCATCATCACCTTCATCTTCATTATCATCAGAAGGTTCTTGAGGAACTTCTTCAGTAAGATCATTAGGATCAACTGGTTCATCCTCAATTAAGTGAAAATGATCTACAGTGATGTCTACTTCATCTCTGGCTACATTAAGCATATAATCAAACATAGGTACATTTGGAGCACCTGTAACCATTGCCAATATTTTGTAAGATATCTCAGTCATATGCTCAAGAATTAAGAATTCTCCTCCAACTCCATAAACATGGAAATCAGGGTGTTCTTCATTAATAATCATCTTTAAGAATCTTGGATGCATCAGGCATTTATTCCTGATACCTTTCTCCAAGTTGAAGATAAACCTATTTATAATCCATCTAGCCATGTTAAATCTTTTATTTATTGCAAGAGCTACAATTGGTGATGCTCTGTCTATAGGGAAAGAATTCTGTCCTGCACTCCTCTTAGACATGCAATGTTGGAAGATATAACAAAGTAATTTCCAGTGATTGTAAACTCTGGCTTTGAAGAATTGTTTCTTGGGAAAATCACCTACGTGACCCATAGCTATAAATGTTTCTCTACACTCATCAAATGATAGCTCAGCTAATCATTAGGGTCATTTTGTCCTAATTTTAAAGCAATGTTGATAGAATCTTCAGATGCTTCTATCATCCTGTTATTTGTTATGAATCCACTTACAACTTTCCTTCCTTCATCATCAATCTCAACACTTGCTGTGTTCCAAAATCTCTTGATAAGTCTTGCATAAATGACTGGCTGGTAACACATGGCATATGCATACTTAGTTCTCAGCAAGAATCTAATCATCTCTTTATAGCTTATAGCATCTTACACATCTTCATCAAGTAATGCAGCTACATTGTGCTTAGGTTCAAACTTCAATTAAGCCATTTACAAACATGAAACAAGAAATTTAATCAATTTGATGTTAACATTTTGAGATCAATGAATGTTTATTGAAATTCAAAGAATTATTATGTTTTAAAAATTTTTAAATCTAAGTTGCACTTTGAAAATCTTGTAAGTGTTTATATATATTCTGTTCAAGAATAAAATATATTCAAGTTAGTGTATATTTGATTTAAAACACATCAATTCATTAAATTTTTATCAAACCTTATTAGAGATTGAATTTTTATGAATTTTTCATTTTTTTATTAAAAGTTCAAAATTTTGACTGTTAAAGATTTTACGTTAAGCACGACTCGTAGCGTCTTCGTCTTCAATGGCGCGAAGCAGGTTCATTGCGACTGATGAACCATCATCATCGGATCAATGTTGATGTAATAAAATTTGAATGAATCAAAATGATCAAAATCAAGTTTACATTTACAATCTATCATTAATTTCTGTTCTTAATTCTTATTTTATTCACAAATTTCAAACATATAATTCGACTAGGGTTCATACGCCTGAATAGCAATGAAACGCCCAATCAAATTCAAGTTTGAATCTCGAAATTTGTATGAATTTCTTCATGAACTTACGTTTATAATCTGATAAACACCCTATAAATCACAAGATTTGAACAAGAAACAATCAGAATCTAAGAATTAGAGTGTTCGAGAGTCGGGTGTGTGAGTTCAGGGGCTTTGAGTGAATGAAATGAATGAAATCACAAAGTGTTGTATATATATTCTAAGTGAAAATTTTAGGTGCATGAGCTTTGTTTGTGCGCATGGGCTTAGGCGCATGAGCATTGTTTGTGCGCATGGGGTTGATTTTTACACAAACTATTTAGGCGCACGAGCACTGTTTGTGCGCATGAGATTAGGCGCATGAGTACTGTTCAGACGCATAAGCACTGTTTTGGTGCTTTTGCATTGTTCAGGCGCATGAGACTAGCTGAAACACCTAACACTTGGTAAATTTTCACTTGAAACACCCAACTCTTGAAGTCTTGGTACTATGCTGGCGCATGAGCTTTGATGAAATGCCCAACACTTAAACCAAATTTTTAGACTTATGACAACTGTTTAGGCGCATGAGGTTTTTGAAACACCCAAACACTTGTAAAATTTATGAAAACTCATCATGCTCCTATTTGGACGTTACAACACTATTTAGGCGCATGAGATTCCTTTCATAAGTAACACTTGTAATTTTCAAGTCTTCCACCTGAACACTGTTTAAACACATTAGTACTGTTCACATACTACTATTTAAACAATTTGTCAAATTTTGACTTTCACTCAAAATTTACATAGTTGACCCTCAATTTTAAACTTTTGACATTTCAAACTTTAATTTTTAAATTAAAATTTTATTTTTTTATGTTTTAAACTTTTTATTTTTGTTTTAAATTTTCAAAAAACAATTTCCCTTCATTTTTATTCTCATATTAAATTGTTGCAAGAAGTTTTTCCACTTAAAAATGTTTCAGGTTCATTTTTTTACATTATGACAAACACAGACATGCTTGAACTTTTAGCTTCATCCTTTCCATTCAAAACATTTAATTTTGAAATTATAATAATTCTTCTTGCATAGCCTCAATCCAACTGTTGTCCTTTAATGTTTCGGTAACATTTTTAGAAACAATTTGAGAAAGAAAACACGAGTATAAGCAAAGATTTGCTTGTTCTGATTTACTCCTCGTAGTTCTCTCATTCAAAGGACCAATAATCTGAGATGTTGGAAGGTTCCTGTGAATACGAGATGTTGGAATCTCATTTCCTTGAACATGAACATCCAGATTTGTTTGATTCAAGTTGTAAAGATGATGCAATAGGCTTGAAGAATGTGGATTAAAATTAGGAACTTGAGTCGGTGAGTTGAGAAAGTAATCAAGATTAGAATCAACTACATCACAAGAAATGGATGATGTTCTAGACTCAGGTTGTACAACATCAGTACCATCATTAGGAAGTGGTTGTGAAACATTTTGATCTTTTGAAATGAAATGATCTTCATCTTGATTGGATCGATCATTATTATTAAGCCGCATTATTGAATCTTTGACAAAAGAGAAAAATGGATAATCTGGGCTTGAGTCATCATTATCATCAGAATCTGAATCATCACTGAAAGAACCGAGATTTCCTTGAATTTTCTTTTCACCTGTAGACTCAAGCAAGTTAGATTGATCAAACAAGTTAGATTGAAAAGATTTTGACTATGAATCTAAATCAAATAACCATGCTGGACCATTTGAAACTAATGGAAACGAATTTTCTAGGAATTTAACGTTGAATGTGTTGGTACACATGTCCCTAGTTCTAGTTCTAGTGTGCTTAAATGTAAATGACTTTTATTTTGATTACACTGATGTAATGTTTTGATATATGTAATGAAAACTCTTTATTGAATGATTATTGGTTATTGAATATCATATCTATTTATATTATTGTTTATTACATGCTTGTATGAACATTTTATATGGGTTTACAGTTGTTAGACATAGTTCTGTATCATTAAAGGTTCAGGGATGTGTTTAACCAAGGCTTATGATCCAATCGCATGACTGGACCATGCTAATGGGCCAGTCGCGCGACTGAACCATGTGATTGAGCCAAAAGCATGATTGAGTCATAAGACTGGCTCAGTCGTACGAATGAATCAATCATGTGGGTCAGTCGTCCGTGTGAATGGATCATATGACTCAGTCGCACGACTAAGCCATACTCGAGTCATACTCATGGCATACTCACGGCTCAGTCATACGAATGAAGACTGTAACCTATAAATACCACTTAATTCGTGGAAAAACGAACACTTTGAGAATTCACAACCCTAGCCGTCCCAGAGCATCCAAGTCGTCCCTTCCAACTTCATAGAGCGTTCCTGATCATTGCTAATCAATTCTTAACATTTTCTAATCGTTAGTTTTGATCAGATTAACGTTCTCCCTGATTGGATCGCCAATCAAATAGGATTCCGCACTATTTGATCTGGTATCACGTAGATTTGGTTAGTACCAGTTCGTACTCGGTCCTAACAAGTGGTATCAGAGCTTTTGCTCTCGATTCTAAGTGGATTCAATCACGTTTTTGCAAAAGTCAACATTTTCAAATCAAAGGATCCGTTCCGTTTGCATTAAAAATTCGATTTTTACGAGTGCATGTGTTCAAAAGTTCGTATTTTTTGAGTTCTAGCCGACTAGGGTTTTCAAAATCGTGTTTTTGGTCGAATCGAGTTAAAATTTTGAAAAATTTCGAAGTCAGACGTCTCAGTCGCACGATTGATTCAATCGCATGACTAAACTTCATACGCATAGCTCAGTCGCACGATTGGTCCAATCGTCTGTTTCATTCGCATGTTTATGTTCATTCGTTCGGTTCAGCTCAGTCGTATCTTTCATTCGTACGACTGAACTCATACGCATAGGTTCTTACGCACAATTGACCTCAATCGTACGTGTGAATTTAGTCGCACACTTCAATCGTCCGGTTGACTTCAATCGCATGGTTGAGTCTCATTCGCACTCCCCAGTCGCATCAGTCAGTCAGTTTGTCAAGTTTTCAGGCTAAGTCATTATAGACGAACAGAATCTCTTGCTCTTGGAAAATGAGATCGGAAATCACAACAAACCACCAAAGCTTCTGTCACTTGATGAATATCCTTAATGGAAGCAATGGTTTGAAATTCATTTGAATGGAGTGGACACAAACTTATAGAGCACTATTGAGACTGGCTACACTATGCCAGTTAGAGCTGACAGTATTCCACTGAATCTAAGTGGTTTGAATGAGGCACAAAAGGTTACGTATGATGCTGAGAAGAAGGCCTATGCATTGTTGACACAGTCCATTCCAAAAGACATTTTCCATCAGTTCTCAGAACACAAGCAGTGCAAAAAGTTATGGAAGGCTCTAGAGAAACGTTATGAAGGAAATGCAACGCTTAAGTCTCTAAAGGCTAAAGATTTGAGGAAGGAATTTGACAACTTCTCATCAATTAGGAATGAGAGTCTAGACAACATTATCGATCGCTTCTATCATTTGATGAGTGAACTGCACACTCATGGGGTTAAAACGTCTATGGAAGATAAAGTGGCGAGTTTGGCTGATGGGTTTCCTGATAAATGGGATTCATTTGTGTCCACTTTAAGACATAATTCTGTGCTGGAAATGTTGGATATAAATGATTTTATTCTGAAATTGAGAGAAGAAGAGCTACTACATAAGTACAAGTCTAAAAAGGGAATCTACACTCAGAATCCGTCTCTATACAATGTGGCTCCTACTACTACTTCTTCTAGTGCACCCTTGCAGATTGCTTTCGTGTCTAACACATTTGCAAACGTTCAAAGTGCATCTTCAGGTGGTGAGTCAAATGTTTCATCAAGTGTTCAACACATTTCTGCAAAAGCTCAACCGACGAAGTTAATGACAGAGAATCTGAGCAACGTAACTGTGGAAGTTGCTAAGGAGCATATGGATTTACTTGCTGCTGTGGTCCATTCGTATGACGGGTTAGTAGAAAGGAAGATTGGTAACTGTCACTTGGCCTATAAAGATTATGAGCAAGTAGATGAAACTGAGCTAGAACGAATGGATATTATGTGGGCTCTCGCTAGTGCTGTGCGTAGAGCAAAGAAGTTTATTAAGAAGACGGGACAGAACCTGGTGGCTACAAAGGATAAAACTTTTGGATTTGACAAGTCAAAAGTCACCTGTTTCAACTACGGTAAGAAAGGCCATTTCAAGAGAGAGTGTGTCAAACCTAAGAAGACAGGAAATGGCAACCCGTTTTCTTCAACCAACAGCCAGGACAAGGACAAAAAGGTAGATTCAACCAGCCATGACTCCAAAGCCATGGTAGCACAGGATGATGAAGGACAAGACTAGTCATTCTGTTTCTTATCTAATTGTGAAGCTAACATTGTGGTTGATGATCTGAACGACGACTCAACGAGTGAGGGGGAGAACTCGGCTGAGCTTGATACTACTAATGTGAATGAGACTAAGGCTACTGTTGATCACCTGGTGGAGGATGAACTGAATGCAGGATCTACAACACACCAAGAACCCCAGGCTGCTTTCATGGCCGGCACCTCTACATGTGCACAGGTAGAATAGAAAGAAGCTCTCTCTGATAAACATGCTTGTGTTGATTGTAATAAATTTAGAGAAAGCATAGATTTAAAATTTGCTAGGTTGTTAGATCATAATGACAATTTAGTAAAAGACCTAAAACTGTGCACTGAGGCTAATCGGGTGTTAAAACACAATGAGAGCACTTATAAAGAGAAAATCGAAGTTTTGAGAAAACAACTAAGGGAAACTGAAGTTGTAGCATTTAACCAAGAAAATGACATAAAGTTTTACATAAAAAAAATTGAGGAAACTAAAAAGGAACGAGCTGTTTTACAAATTGAAAATAAGTCCTTAAAGGAAAAACTACATAGTTTAGCTAGTTCCTCTCACATCTTGAAAAAATTGGTTAAAGAAAGAAATAATGGGGAAGGGATGGGTTATAAATTTGTGCCCCCACCACATGAGATCCTTCTAAACACCAAACAGAGAGTTGTTAACAATAACCCCATCAAGGATCATGTGGTGACTACTCCTCTGGTCAGTGATCCGGACACTGTAGTTAAACCTACACCTCCGGTTGCTGATCAAAAGGCTTTAACATCGGGCACAAATAATAAAATCATCATTGAGGACTGGGTGGAAGAGGATGATAATGTATCTCTTGGGTTGGGTTCGCAATCTGCTGTTACACAACCAAAGACTTCAAAACCTACTCAGTCTAAACCGGTTAAGCAAGATCACAACCATTTGAAAAGACAAAGTAATCATAACGTTAAAGAAATCAAATTTGTCAAAGAAGGTGAAAAACCAAAGGTTGAGACCAAAAAGCCCATGCCTGAAGTGTACTCCCTACCCCACAAGAGATCTCCTAGTCCCGTTGAGAGGAGATCATGCTATACTTGTGGACAAAGACAAAACATTTCTTCATATTATCCTCGCTATCAGACACCTAGGCGTAAAGTCAAACTAGATCCAGATGTTAAACCAAATTTCACAAAATCAAGGTTTAAAACACCTGCTAGGTCTAACACTCCTCACCGACACCACAGACAACACAGACAAGCCACTGGCAAGTCTGTGATGCTTGAGGTAAAACCGGTTTTTGAAAATAGACCTAAAGTTCAAACTGTCAATCAGTCATCCATTTACCATAAACAAGCCTTACACAAGGATGGTCTGTGGAAAGCTAAAACATCTAATGTGTCTGATAGTGGTGATAAGCAGAAGAATGAGGTTTCTCCAACTCCAAATGGACAGTGGGTAGAGTT
>BJCO01724021.1:0-26450 GCA_018326465.1 Flaveria floridana | reverse complement strand
TAAAAAGGTAAACAGTAGAATAAAGTATGGTCAACAACATGGCTCTTTAGGAAGAAGCCATGCTGTATCAGAGGTCTACAGCGGATTTTCAGAGACCATACTTATGTCCACTGGTCATAGCAATGTCTTCCGAAGGATAAATTTCTTCGGAAGAATAACTTCTTTAGAAGCCACTTATACTTCTGAAGACTGCTTCTTCCGAGTCTTGGAGTCTTATTTGTCTTTGGAAGTAGACTTTGTCTTCAGCTCTTTCTTCAGACTTTGTCTTTAGCTCTTTCCTTCAGACTTTGTCTTCAGCTCTTTCTTTAGACTTTTTCTTCAGCTTTTTCCTTCAGACTTTGTCTTCAGCTCTTTCTTCAGACTTTGTCTTCAGCTCTTTCCTTCAGACTTTGTCTTCAGAAGTCTTCAGACTTTGTCTTCGGAAGATAGTCTTCAGCTGTTGACTTCAGCTGTTGTCTTCAGCTGTTGACTTCAGCTGTTGTCTTCAGCTGTTGACTTCAGCTGTTGTCTTTAGCTGTTGACTTCAGACTTCCAAAGATCTCATACTTAGCTTCGGAAGCCTTTGAATGTAGCACCAAAATTGACTATGTGAAGTGATTTTGGTTGCACCAGCCTTATAATGACCCAACACATTTCTATGATAGATTCATCAATTGGAAGGCAAATCAATCAAGTTTGGAGGCAATTTGATTTGAATTTGGGTTTCCAGTAGCATTCAAACATTTACACACACTAGTGTGTGTGTTCTTGGTGTTTTCAACAAATTCTCAGATCTGGAGCATGGAATTGGATCAAGAATCAGTTTCAATTCGGATTTGAGGTGTTACTACATCAATTCAACAATCAAACAAACAATACAAGGTGAATTCACAGTTAATCATTGCATTGGTTTTTAGGTTTTTGGTGTTCATGAGATACTAATCATAATTTAGATTTAGATCTGATTGTGAATCAAATTTTGTGTAAACTGATATACAAACAATTTACAATTCAATTTGATACAAAACTCAACACAAACAACCATTGTGAAGCACCTACAGCAGCCCAAACAACCATTAATAGCTCAAATCAGCTGAGCAACACCTTGTTGAATATGTATAAGTATGAAAACTGTTCAGGAGCATAAGCACTATTCAGGAGCATGAGCACTGTTTAGGAGCTTGAGCACTATTCAGGCACATGGGCTAGATAGAAACGTCTACACTTGGTCATTGTTCATGAACCTATAGTCCACATGAGAACTGTTCAGGCGCATGAGAACTGTTCAGGCGCATGAGAACTGTTCAGGCGCATGAGAACTGTTCAGGCACATGACAACTGTTCAGGCTCATGACAACTGTTCAGGCGCATGACAACTGTTCAGACACATGACAACTGTTCAGGCACATGAGATTGACTTGAAACGCCCATAACCTTTTTTAGTAACATGACAACTGTTCAGGCGCATGATAACTGTTCAGGCATATGAGGTTGACTTGAAACGCCCACAACCATTTTCAGCAACATGACAACTGTTATTATTGGAGTACTATAATACAAGAAGAACAAGAACAATATATATTCAATTATCCAATAAATCAAGAACTGATTTAGGTTTAATACTAGAACAAGAAAGATGAAAGTATTATAACTGAAAACTCAAATTGATCGAATGAGCTCTCCTGATTACATCATTTGATAATATGCTATTAACTGCCCTATCGGCAGATAAAAGCCCGCTCACTCCTAATAGGAAAGTTGTAACGACCACACTTACAACTTTACAAAAACACTCCTCGTACTATCAAACAGTTACAAGAAGCAAGACATCATATGCAACGAATCTTACTAACACTTACTAACACGATACATAAAAGACACTTTACACCACTAAACTTCCTTAGCAGATGATAAAACAAACTATATACTGAATTGAATGATCTAATACTATCTAAAATCTTTCACTTGCCAATTATGATCATCAACTATTATGTTATTTCATGAACGATTTTAATGATTCAGAGCTTCGTTTTAATTTCTTTTTAATGATCAAAATTGATAAGGTTTTGATATGAATTTTTAATAGATTTCATAGTAGTCATTGATTTCTCTTTGACAATTATCCAGTTAAATATTCATAACTATCAAAAAAATATTTCAAATCCAAAAGTGTTGAAGATGATTTTACTATTATGTTATTTCATGAACGATTTTAATGATTCAGAGCTTCGTTTTAATTTCTTTTTAATGATCAAAATTGATAAGGTTTTGATATGAATTTTTAATAGATTTCATAGTAGTCATTGATTTCTCTTTGACAATTATCCAGTTAAATATTCATAACTATCAAAAAAATATTTCAAATCCAAAAGTGTTGAAGATGATTTTACTATTATGTTATTTCATGAACGATTTTAATGATTCAGAGCTTCGTTTTAATTTCTTTTTAATGATCAAAATTGATAAGGTTTTGATATGAATCTTTAATAGATTTCATAGTAGTCATTGATTTCTCTTTGACAATTGTCCGGTTAAATATTCATAACTATCGAAAAAATATTTCAAACCCAAAAGTGTTAAAGATGATTTTGAGAGACATCCAAGTTTCATGAATTATAAAAACTTACATTTATTATAGAAGTTATAGCCACTCGTCATCATCATTCAAGAATCTCTAAACCATAGTCGATATTTGCTCGATGGATTGTAATCACCGAGCTCACTCTGTTCACCCTAACAAGTCATATTAAAGTCCTAAACTTTGAAAAATCTTGTGAATCTTTTTTGAAAAGGGAATTTGATTGGTACACTGCCGACTTAGCATTCAACACCACCTAAAATATTCGAATGATCATTTACAAGAGCCAAAATGGTCATTAAGCCTGTAAGGCTAGACAAGTGGGTTGACAAGCCCAGTCAAGCCGTTTACTAAGCCCTAAACCAGCATTTACCCTTTTTATATTGTTTTATTATATTGAAAACTTTTATGTAGTTTATATTATATGTTATATTATATAATATTATATTCATAGAATACTTAATGTTATATTAGTTTTATAGTGTTTTTAGTTTATTTAAAGAAATTTGTATTTTATATATCTATATATTATATAATTTAGATATTATATATATATATATATATATATATATATATATATTATAACTTAAAATATTTGTTGGACCCTGAAAGAATTATACATGCCAATTCAAGTGATGGGTGATGGTTGTTCTTTTGGCAAACTCCCACAAGTCCAAGAAGGCATGCAGGTGAAGAAAAGACCAAGTGTTGGGTATCCGTATTTGTCTATGCGGATAACCAAGGAACAATAAGGACAAGTGTTTGTTCTTCCGCATAAATAAATGCAGATAGCTAAGAACAAATGTTGCAAGTATTTGTTCATCCATATTTGTTAATGCGGATGCTTTAGAACAAATGATGTCAAGTATTTGTTCATTTGGATTTGTCAATGCGAATGCACAAGAGAAATACTGATAAGTGTTTGTTCATCCGCATTAGCTAATGCTGATGACCAAACACTTAATGCTGAAGAGGAATAAAGAAATACTAATGAAGCCAAGACATCCGCATTAGTTAATTCGGATGTTCAACAACCAATATGGCTGAAGACCTTTTGTACTTGGACTAGTACTCTGTATAGATGTTAGGGTAGTTCAGTCATATTGTACAGGCTCTGTGTCAGCCTATAATTAGAAGAGAATATCCATCATATGTAAGTTTTTCATTAAGTTTTTTCATAAGTTTTTCATTCATAAAAAACCTTGTACCTAAGTTTTGATGTTTTAAGGTTGTCTTTTCACTGTTCAAGAAACCCAAAAACATTATATAACTTATTTGTTCTACAATCAATATACAAGCATTTATGAGTATCTTTACAACATTCAATGTTCTCTGATTTAGTACTTCCGCTACTTAATCACTGACTCAATCATCATATTAGATCCTTGTTGACTCATCATCAACAGAGAATATCATTCTCGGACCACCCAGTCAATTGGTATCAGAGATTTGGCTCTCAAATTCAACTTAAGATCTGCTCAGATCTAAGTTGAAAATCGATTGATCTAGTGATTGAGGTGCTTATAAACATAACTCGGTTGTTAATGAGTATATAGCTGTAAAAACTTGAAAAACTTCATCTCCTTTCACTTTTCTGCTACAAGAACACAGTGAAACTCATGAGTAGTGTTCAGATCTGTGATTGAACACAAACAAAATGCATAAAAATTACCAAAACAGAAACAAAATAAAGCTTCTACAATCCCTACTAACTGCTATTGTTCATAGAATTCATCACTGATAACGTGGACTGTTTGGACTTTTGGACATAAAATCAATCTAAACCATATTCAAACAATCTAAAATCAGTTTATAAATCATGGATTCCATTAACTTTTCTGAACTTGGTCATGCTTCTAAACCTCCAATGCTTAAACACAAATCTAAGTTTAAGCAATGGAAATATCAGTTTTAGAAACTATATTACAGGTGTAGATCCGGATTATTGGATATCCATATGCAAAGGGCCTTACATTCTAGTCTCTCTGAATGCTAGCCAAGCTGCATAGTATAAGACAGTCAGAATCCCTATTGAGGATCCAAAGCTTAATCTTGATGATGATGATTATAAGAAGATTAAGATTGATCTTAAAGCCTACTCTATTCTAACTCAGGCTTTAAAGATGGATGTACTTAAAGATTAGAGAAATACAACACTACAAAAGGTGTATGTGATGCACTTCAGATCATGGTTGAAGGAAGCAGTGAGGTTACTGAGATTAATAAAGACAATCTGATTAATCAATATAAAACCTTCCATCACACCAAAGGAGAATCTATCTTAAAACAGCTTCATAGATTCGTCCAACTGGTAAATGATCTGGAGATAATGGGAGTCACCTACAAAGAAAAAGAGATGAACAAGAAGATGCTGTATAGTCTGCCTGAAAGCTAGAAACAAAATGTGACCATGCTGAAAAACACACTTGATTTGGAGAGCATGAGCTTAGACATCATGATAGAAAAGATTGAAGCTCTTGAACTGGATGAGAGAAGTAGAAACCTGAGTGGACCTCAAGTCTTTGAGGCTTACAAATTTCCATCAGAAACTCATTCTGTGGAAAATGCATTCATTACTGAACAGGATGATTTTCTATCATCCAGAGATCAATCAAGATCTACTGGATTCATTGC
The DNA here is from genome assembly GCA_018326465.1 of Flaveria floridana. NCBI lineage: Eukaryota > Viridiplantae > Streptophyta > Magnoliopsida > Asterales > Asteraceae > Flaveria > Flaveria floridana. Next base: position 21,259 of record BJCO01724021.1, on the reverse strand, counting down.
TTCATCTCAACCACAGAAGCAATCAACCTCTAATCCATCCACTTCCACACCTACTAACTTGCATGTTATTCAGAAGTCTAAAGAACAAAAGGCCACCTACAATGCCTTTGTTGCAAGTTTTGAAGCATACTTGGGAGGAAGACTTACTTCAGCTCACCTTATCCAAAAACATCTGGAGGAAATGGATCTAGATGATGTTAAAGAAATGGATTTACAATGGAAAATGGCCATGATTGCTATGAGGGAAAAGAAATTCTTCAGGAAAGGTAAAAAGCTAAGCCTGAATGAGAACACAAATCTTGGGTATGACAAATCCAAGGTGAAGTGTTTTAACTATGGCATGAATGGACACTTCTCAAGGGAATGTAATGCACCCAGAAGAAATAACAACTACCAAAGAAGCTCACACAATCAACCACACTCTCAATCAACTTCATCAATAACTCCTCAATCAAGTCATCAAAGTCAGTGTCAGCATCAACATCATCATAAACCAACTCATTAAAGTCAGCACCAACTAACACAGCAAGCCCATGGAAACAACCAATCAACCTTAAACGCACTTGTCATCAGACAAGATGGAGTATGTGACTGGAGCCTGTATGCAGAGGAAGTCAAACCTCAATTCTAAAATCATGCACTTATGGCTCACATCAATGATAGTCCAACTCCTATGCCATCTGAGGTAAAAGCTAATCTCTATAGTGAAATATGTGTCACTGAATTACAAGGCTATAGAGAACATAATCACAAATTGGCTGCTAAAATAAAAGAAGAAAAAATAAAATTTGAAATGCTAAGACACGAAATGAAAAGCATTGAAATCAAAATCAAGTCTTTAATTTCAGACATTGAAAAATTGCATGGTAAGAAGTATACTCTAGTAGCTGAGAATGATAGGTTAACTGAATTGTTAACCAAAACCAAAGCTGAGCAATCAGCCACTGAAGTGAAACTTGAAAAGTTTCATTTCTCTTCTACTAAGCTACAAGAGTTGCTTGACTCACAAAAGGAGCCCAAACACATGACTGGAATTGGATATCATTCTTGTCCACCACCATACAATGACAACTACACTGTCATGCCAAAGCGTCTTACTTTGTCTAACTCAATTGAACCTAAATCTACTGAAACTAAAACACTACTTTTTTAAAAAACAAATCCTCAAAATAACCCAAATATGTACATTGAAACAAATGAGGATAAAATCAGATTAGGTCACCCCATTAAGATAAAGGAATGCTCAGACAAACATGTCAGTGTAAAGAAACAAAAGAGTCCAGTCAAGGCCATCATTCCTTTTGTGAAATTCATCCCAGAAAATCTCAAAGTAAAAAGGGATGCTAAATTGCCTTTGAAACATACTGCTGACATCAAATCCGATTGTGAGGTCAAATCTACAAACAGTTCAATCAAATCAGATAAGGTATCAACTAAAACTAAAGGCAAAGCTTTAGCATCATCATCATTCAAAGCAAAATCTCCAAAGAATCAATCACCAAAAATAAAGATTGATCTGAGCTCGCCTTCTAAATCAAAACAAGGAATAAGTTTTGATATTTTCAATAAAAAGGATGTTGAACAGTTTGATTTAGAGGTGAGAAAGGCTCAAAAGAAGCAAAGACATCCTTCAAACATGAAATACAATAGAGTTGTGAAACAATCTACTAATAACAAAAACAATGAATTTGCTTCTTTAATCAAAACAAAACAAGAGTTAAAGTCAAAATCAATTAAGCATCAAGAAGCTTCATCATCAAAAACAAAGATCAGACAGATGTACTGTGAAAACTATGATATGTCAAATCACAACACAGATGAGTGTTTCTACAACCAGTATTGCTTAATCTATAACATGAACAGCCACTCAAACAAAAATTGTTATTTCAACAAGTATTGTTCAGTGTGTGATGTGATAAATCACAATACATCTGATTGTTTCTTTAATCAGAAAGGCTTGAGAGTTCCTCAAAACAAGCCTATTTTACCAATTCCAACTGCTAAAATCAAATCTAGAAGTCCAGTCCGGAATAGACAATCAAGAATCTCATATTTTGATGATGACTTCTACGATGATTGGAAGTCACAGAGCATCAAACAAAAGCAAAATAAAATTGTGAAATAATCTCTTAATGTTTTTCCAAGATCTAAAACAAAAGTGATTTCTGAAAATCAAAAACATGCTCAATTTCTATTTAGAAACAGGGACCAAAGGTTTGATGACTCCTCTAACACGTCAGTTGAGATTGAGAGAAATAGAACCAGAAGAACCCATCATAAATCAATCAAATCATCATCCTCTAAAATTCAACCTAGAGGAAAATATTAAGAAGTTACAGTCCTAGATAGAAACGGGAAACCCAAGACCATCATGGCTTGGGTTCCATATTCTAATTAGTATCTTTTGCTTGTAGGGTCATTCATATAGGTCCAATAGCTTATGGTACATGGACAGTGGATGTTCCCGACACATGACTGGAGATCATTCCCTCCTTCATGATTTCAAGCACATTCAAGGAATTACTGTAGCATTTAGTGGAGATTCACAAGGTGGCAGAATTACAGGTGAAGGATATGTAACAAACGGATTGATAAGCTTTGATAGAGTGAAATACTGCAAGCACCTGAATTTCAATCTTCTTAGCGTGTCTCAGATCTGTGACAAGAAATATTCTACTCACTTCACTAACACTCATTGCTACATTCTGAAACCAGGATTTCAAAATTCCTGAAGAATAGGTTGTCTTGAAGACCTCGTGGAAGAATAATACCTATGTCCTAAACCTTAGTTCTACACATCCCAAAGAAGAAACTTGTCTTGTGTCTAAGGCATCATTTGATCAGTCAAAACTTTGGCATAGACGCTTGGGACATACAAATTTAAAAAACATGAACAGACTGGTCAAAGGGAACCATGTAATTGGTCTTTCTCAAAAAGAATTTCACTTCATTGACCACTGTTCAGCATGTCTCAAAGGAGGAAAACAACACAAGTCATCTCATAAACCAAAGCTTATGAACACAAACAATACTCCATTGAAATTACTTCACATGGATCTTTTTGGACCAACTCATGTTATGAGCATTGGAAAGAAACAGTATTGTTTGATGATCATTGATGATTACTTACGTTTTACATGGGTTTTCTTCTTACTTCATAAAAATGAAGCATCATAAATAATAAAAGACTTTATCACTAAGATTGAAAACCAACTTAATCATAACGTAAAATCAATCGGAAGTGATAATGGAACATAATTCAAAAATGAAGATCTGAGTTCATTTTCTACAACCAAAGGCATTGAGCATCAATTCAGTACAGCTAGAAGTCCTCAACAAAATGGGGTAGCTGAAAGGAGAAATAGAACACTAATTGAAACAGCACGAACGATGCTAGCAGATACTAAACTGCCTATTACCTTTTAGGCTGAGGCAATCAACACAACATGCTTTGTACAAAATCGAACTCTAATTGTCAAAGAAATCAATAAGACATCTTGTGAACTTATTTTTCTAAGAAAACCATTCATTGGATTTTTTAAGTCATTTGGTAGTCCTGTATAAATATTAAACACCTTAGACCATTTGGGAAAGTTTTCTCTAAAGTCTGATGAGGGATTCTTTGTAGGTTATTTCTCAACCTCAAAGGCTTTCAGAATGTTTAATCCTATATTGAACATAACTGATGAATCAACTAATGTTCAATTCAAGAAACACTCCTTTCCCAAATCAATCAATGGTCCCGACTGGTTGTTTGATATTGACTCATTTACTAGATCTTTTAGTCAGTTCCACTTGTCATATGCAGGTAACCTACAATCAGCTGAATCTTCCAAAATGGTAGCAAATAGAGATAATTTTCCCATGATCCCTCCTAATTCTACTGATCAACCCAATAAAGATGTTCCTTTATAAGCTAATCCTGTGAGACAAGCACCACAACATCAAAGCGTTTCAACTGAGGCTGGTCCTAGTTCTATGCCTACTCCATCAAATGAACCATCAAATGAAGTGAGGAATCCAGCACCAGCTATTATTCCAGTTGAAACTGAGAGGAATGAAAATGATAACAGTATTCAAAGTGCAGCAGATGTCCAAGCACAAACAAATAAAACCTTTGATTACTTTCATCACTCTCCCATATCACAACCAAAATGTGCCTCTTACCATGATGATCTGAATGTCTTCAACCTTGATGTATCCATTGATGGTGACTCCTTCCAACTACCAGGCTACATAAGGATCATGTAGTGTTAAGCATCATTGGTGATCTAGATAAGCGGGTGACTAGAAGCAAGTCAAGTATTACAAACATCTGTTTGTTTTCTTGCTTTCTATGTCAGATAGTACCTAAGAACATAAAAGAGGCTCTTCAAGACAATAGTTGGATTGGGGCAATATAGGAAGAGTTGCTCCAGTTCAAGAAACAAGAGGTATGACAACTGGTAGATCTATCCGAAGGTCAATACCCTATCGGTACCAGGTGGCTATACAGAAACAAGACTGATGATAGGGGCATTATCATCAGAAACAAAGCAAGACTAGTGGCATAGGGATACACACAAGAAGAAGGCATAGACTATGATGAATGTTTGCTCCTATAGCCAGATTAGAAGCTATCAGAATTTTCCTTGTGTACTCCGCATCCATGAAATTCACAGTGTATCAAATGGATGTAAAGTGTGCCTTTCTCTATGGTAAGATCACTGAAGAAGTCTATGTGGGTCAACCTCTTGGCTTTGAAGACCCAGATTTCCCTCACTGGGTATACAAGCTTGACAAAGCGTTGTATGGTCTTCATCAAGCACCACAAAAGTGGTATGAGACTCTATCATCTTTCCTGCTCACAAATAGATATGAAAGAGGAAAGATCAATCAGACTTTCTTCAGAAAGAGAAAAGGAAAAGACATGTTGCTAGTCTAGATTTATGTGGATGATATCATCTTTGGCTCAACAAACAAACAACTCTGTAAAAATTTTGAAGATCTCATGCATTCCAAGTTCCAAACGAGTGCTATAGGAGAACTCACATTCTTTTAGGAGTGCAAGTACAACAAACATCAGATGGAATCTTCATCAGTCAATCAAAATATGTGGAAACCATGCTGAAGAAGTTTCATTTTATAGATTGTCAGTCTATCAGAACTCCTGTTGATACCAAGATGAAGATTGGTCCAGATCCTAAAGGAAAATCAGTGGATCAGACTCATTACAGATCTATGATTAGATCACTCATGTATCTAACAACTAGTAGACCTGACATTATGTTTGGTATATGTGTTTGTGCCAGGTATCAAGCAGATCCTAAGGAATCTCATGTGAATGTAGTCAAGAGGATATTCAGATATCTCAAGGGAAAGCCTGCACTTGGATTATAGTATCCAAAGGAAGGAGATTTCAATCTCTATGCATACACTGACAGTGACTATGGAGGATGCAACTTTAATAGGAACTCCACATTTGGCGGTTGTCAATTTCTTGGTCCAAAACTGGTCTTCTAGCAGTGCAAGAAGCAGACAAACATTTTTGTTTCAATAGCAGAAGCCGAGTACGTTGCAGCATCAGCTTGTTTCTCTCAAGTTCTCTGGATTCAAAACTAGATGCTTGATTATGATTTTAGCTTCTTACACACACCAATTCATATTGACAACACAGCAGCAATGTTCATAACAAATAATCCAATTCAATACTCAAAAACTAAACATATTAAAACTAGATATCATTTTTGATAGATTGTGCAAAAAAAGGGTTAATCAAAATTTATACAGGTCCACACTGATAATCAATTAGCTGATTTATTCACTAAGGCATTTGATCCCAGCAAATTTGAATTCTTAGTTTAATCAATTGGCATGATTAACCTTGAGTAAAAACAAAAATAAACAAAAACATTCAAAAATTCATAAAAATACAAAAAGAATTTATCTTACATAAGTAAATGTTTTATACTTTTGGGAAATGATATAATTACAATCGTTATATTATTCACTGTGCTTATTTATAAATCTCAAATGACTGCATGACTTATCTGATATGCAGGTAGGCTCAACTTGGAAAAGAAAACACATGTAGTGATGAACTAAAGCTTATATTTAACTGTGAAGCTTTCATCTCAAAGTGTGTATAAGTATTGGCATATCCAACTCTGTGTGTGTAGCAACCTAAACATGCCAGGTAATGATGTTTTATGAATCTCTTTTACTCACATAAGTTTTTCCTTTGTTTTTCTGAGCAAAGACCTGGAAAAACAAGCACATAGTGCTGATGTCATGATCCATCAAGATTCCCAATGAGGAACACATCCAACTTGGATGAATCAATAGAATAAAACATATTCCAAGTGAATTCAACAAAAGAATCCTAAGAGATCACCTTACAAAGTGAAGTTAAAAGAATCCCAATGTGGATCAAAAATGATAAAATGATCAAAACAAAAGAATCCCAATGAGGATCAAACAAAATAAGATTTCATATTTCAAGTGACCTAGTCAAGTAAGATGTTAATGTTCTACCATACATTGCATGTAGATGGTTGATCTTACCATACTTTTGAGTGTGAGCTACATGTTGAATAACCAATCAACTTAAAATATGATAAGATCACTAGCATTAATATATTGACCAAGTATAAGTTTAAGAGGACAAACATACCCTCAATTGATATGTTCATGACCATGTCTGTTTTACTAACAATTGCTTGCACTTATGAAAGGTAAGATTGATATGATCTCAAGAAAGGTGTATCACTACTTCATGTACAGATAACAAAACAAAAATCACAAAAATAGTTTTCTCACAAAAATAGTTTTCTCCTCAAAATTATAACAAAAACAAGTATAAAAATAAAAAAAAATGATTGTGTTGGTGCATAAGTTATACCATAGCATCTAAGCTTTTACAGACATTTTGAAGCATAAAAGTCCAAGATCAGTCAATACTGGGAAACTTGTATCACATCTGATAAACAAGTCAATCCAAGCAAGAATTGACTACCCAAGCAACAATCAAAACTTCATAAACAACAAATCAATAGACTCATCTTCATAACAGTCAAAATCAAAAGACACAGCTTCATAAAGGTCAAGCATCAAAGCAAAAACAACCAAAACTATCCACAGCAGAAACATTAAGATTTGACATGTTCAAATTTTAATATGCAGGTAAGAGCATTGGTTAATACGGGTGAAGGTAACCTAAGCATATAACCAATGCGGGTGATAGTTTTGAGTCATAAAAACACAAGTGAAAGTAATGCGAATAAGTTAATTCTACCACATTAGTCTCACTACAAATATACACAGTTTTCAAGTATGAAAGCTAATGCGAACATCTTTGTTCATCCGTATTTGTTTTCCTTAGCCGCATTTCCTAAATAAGGCCGAGATCATTACTTAGACTTGGTTGTATATTTGTATCATCATAAATTAGAAGTTTGCTCACACTCTTCTGTCATCATGTTTGAAGTTCAAGAAATGCGGACAACTTTGTTGTTCACCCGTATTTGTTGAAGTAAATACGGAACAACACATGTTCTTCAGCATTTGCTACAGTGTAGAAATGCATACCAGGTTAAACATCCGCATTTGCTATAGTGCAAAAACGGATGCTAACTTAAACCATCCGCATTTGCTACAGTGTTCAAGTGTCTGAATTTAAGACTTCCACATTTGCTACAGTAAATGCCGCTAGAATTTACTCTTCCACATTTGCTACAGTAAACAAATGCTGACTGTTTTAAACTTCCGCATTTACTATAGTAGTCCACCGTATTTGTTTTTTACACTTGTAAATATTCGAAAAGGGCATTAAAAGGACTATCTAAACAGATCGTCACAGTGCATTTAATAATTTTTTAAATTTGAGTGATATTATAGTGCGACGAGTGAAACACCATTCTTACTGTTCTTTTTCATCAACATCATTCTGATTTTAGTATTCATCAACCTTCATATTGCCTATACTTCGATCCTTAAACCATCGCAGTATCGAAAACAAGGTGATCCTCAGTAAAATCTAAGATGCATCCGAAGAACACATTTTGAAATTCAGAACCCTAAAACAGAAATAATCTGAAATCGACCACAAACTAAGGATTGATAGACATTTCCAGGTTCAATGAAATAAATGATCTTAAAAATCAACACAAACAAGTGATTTTCAAAACCCTAATTAACTTTCGCATGAACAGGGGATCATAAAACTAAAAATGTTGACTTCAAAACTTATGGTTGAATGTAAAAAGAGATTTTAACCAGAAAAACAACATCAAAATAACAGATAATACACAATAAAACTAATCATACCTTGCAAAATCAAGATTAGGTCAAACTTCTATGGAACAGTACCTTTGATTGCTTAATTTTGACCATTCAAAAGTCAAAGTTAAAATAATCAACTTGATTTCATAAATGTAATTGATGATTTATTGTCAAAATCCAACTCATTTGCATCTTGTGAAGAATCTAATAGAAAGCCTCACTTAGAGTAAGGTTCACAATGTTAGTGGATTCCTTGATCCTAAAGTCCCTGAAGCAGAAAGACTCAGAGACATGATTAGATTCATATCCACTACCAGAGTTACTCATGCTATTTTAGTGAGACCTGTCATTTATGAGAACTTCATGAGATCTTTCTGGAGTACAGCTAAAGTTGCAGAGATAGATGGAGTCAAGACTCTATCAGGAAGAATTACTGATAATCAAACCATTAACATAACTGAACAAACTATGAGACAGTGTCTATAGTTTGGTGATGATGCTGACACACCTCATGAGCTAGAAGATGAGGAGATTATGACCTTCTTTGCCAACATTGGATATGAAGGAGGATATGAAGGGAAGCAGATTGTGAAAGGGTTGGTTAATCTGGAGTGGATATTTCTAATCCATATATTCTAGCACTGTCTGTCCAAAAGAAAGACAGGATGGAATGACATCCCTGTGATCACATCATCATCTATCTGTGCTCTATACACTAACAGGCCATCCAACATGTCTGCTTATGTCTTCAATGTCCTGGTTTCTAACATTCAAGAAGGAAGAAGACACATGTTCCTTATGTACCCAAGATTCCTCCAATGCCTCATCAATGAAGCATTTCCCCAATTGACACTAGTAGGACCTGTAATGAACATTACTCATTATAATGCCAAGTCCTACAATTACATCAAGAAGAGGGATCCAGGGAACTTTTATAGTGAAACCTTCTTTCCACTACTTCCTTGGATGTTGGAACAGATTTATCAACAAGAAGAAGCTCTAGAAGATGAGCTAATGCATGAAGAAGAATAAGAACAAGCTGTTCTTGATCAACAACCTGTTGATGAGCATGTTGAAGAAGCAGAAGAGGAACAAAGGCCTGTGTCACCATATGTTGATGTAGGTGGTGATCTTCACACAGGACCTTCTGTTCAAGAAGCTCAAATGGCTTCACCATTCATCACATCACCTGTTCAGTCTCCTTACATGTCTCCGGTTCATTACTCTCCACCTCATATTTCAACCATAGCTGCTGAGCCTGTTGAGTCTGGTGAATCTACCAGCTCCTTCAGATGACTTTGAATAATCTCCGGATGAGGAGGGTCACACTATGAGGATGCCTGTAAGACAAGTCTAATCAGAAGCAGGGCCTTCTGAAAGTTTTGCTAAATTAGGAATTAATCAACCTGATGAGAAAGATGAAATGATTACAGAGCTCCTGTTGAAAGTGCAGAGGATGGAAAAGTTGTTGAATAAAAGATCAGGCATAATTCAAGACAAAACTCAAGAGCTAAATGAGAAAGAAGCAGAGATCAAGGATCTAAAAAAGAGACATGAGGCTGAAACATCAAAGAAAGAAAAAGAAATAGATGATCTCAAGGCTGCTCTCCATCAAGCTAAAGAAGAAATTAGTGGCCATGTTGACACTGTGACCATTCAAACCATTTCCATGGAGGAGCAAGAAAGCCTAATTGAGAGCCAATCTCAGCTAATCACTGATCTTAGCAACCAGAATGAGACATTGCTAAAAAGAGTTTTTGAACTGGAAATATTAATCAAGATCAAAGAGGAATTGGCTAAAGATCATGAAACAAAAGGTGACAAAGAAGAACAAAGAGAAGATAAACAAGAAACAGAAACAGAGACCGAGCCAAGTCTAGCTATGGTTGTCTATTCCAGTGATCTATCTAAAGAAACCACAGAGCAAGATATTGAGAGTGGAGAACTTATTAAAGATCAAGACAGCTACTCAACTAGAGACTTTATCATTTATGATGAGTTTTGGGATTTTTTTTAAAGACCCAAGTCTTACAGTTGAACACTTAGTGGTGATTCCTCAAACTCCAGTGCCCTCAGAGAGAGAGTTGAGCTTGCAGATTATTTCTGCAGTCACCCTATCTGTTGAGCAACAAGACCTCATCAGAAGACTAAGTAAAGAGCTCAAAGAAAGAGAAGAAGTTGCTGAAAATCAAGCTGAAGAACATAGACAAACAACTGTTGAACCACCTGTGCCATCCTCATCCAGACCACTAGTACGCACCTATTCAAGAAAAACCAAGTACCTATCTGAGAAGGCTAAAAGAAAAAGGCCCGTAGAGGAAGTAGAGCATGTGAAGAAGAAACAAAAAGATTATCCAAGAAGTTTGACATCAATAGCTATATTTCTTAACGAGCATGAGAAGGTTGATGCACATTTAAAAGAAATGATTGACATTATTGACTTGGATGAAGGAGAGATTGAAGGAGGATACTAGGTTGATAAACCTATGGTAAAAGATAGTTATTGAGGAGATGGTTGAAAAGGCTTAAACCGATGACTTGATGATCAATGCAATGTTTCTGATCAATCACGGTTATGATACTGATGAGGTGTTTGGGTTGACCTATGAGTCCATGGTTGAAGAAATGAGAAAGATGAACCAACTTCTTGACCCAACACATGTGACTAAGTATGAGAGAAGATCAGTCAAATCCCCAATCACATTAACCACTCCAATCACAAAACATGATGAAACCTCTCAAGCTCCTTATCCTGATCCCTATACCATGTCTGATAAGGAAATAAAGGATTATCTTACCAAGCAAGGCTATACATAGAGAAAACTGGGTAACATGAAGACTAATTCTCTTAGAGCTACAATCCTCCAGATGATCAATGAAAAGAAAGACAAATTGAAGAAGTTGGAAGAGTAGGTTGTAGGAAGAAGACCTAGAACAAGACTTACAGCTCAATACATCCAGCTCACCCATCAAGACCATGATGTCTTGGCACCTATTCTTAACAAGAGTCCTAAGTGGTTTACTGAACTCTCTCAATTAAAGCTTCATGAAGAGTTAACCACTTCAGAGATGATTAAGGGTGTGTCGGCTCCAAAGGGTAAAACAAATGTAAAATTCATTGCCTGGAAATACGACAGTGACTGAAACATGTTTATGATCAAAAGGATCTCAGGGATTCTTCATTGGGTACTCTGTTATTGTGAACACCCTGTAGATTCATGATCTGAAAGAACTGGATGAGCTTGAATTAATTAATCATCAACTAATGTATAGGGGATATGAGTTTGAAGAAATTCTGAAAATTTTCAAAAGGACAAAGAACTTTGACTCATTAAAGGCAGATTGTTTGAGGAAAGATAAATCTTTTTGAAATCCCCTGGAGAAGAAAAGGAAAACAAGAAGGACTAAAGCGTTGGTGTTTCCTGAGTTGAATGTAAAACCAACAGAATCATTGAAAAGGAAGCTGGTAGCTGGAACCCAAACTTCCATCCCAATCTCTAATGTTTATTATGATGAAAAGACATACGAGTTGGTGATTGAAAGGAAGTAGGGAGGTAAAGAATGTGTAGAAATCCGACTGTTCAGTGGATATGAAGTAAGACTACTTGATGAGTCTTACATACACTACATCTTTTCAAGGTACTTCAGGGAAATATCAAACAAGATAGGAGAAGTAAATATGTATTTCTTCCTGAAGTGTATCAAAATCTTGAAGATGGCTTATGATCGGATCAATCATAAGAGAGAGCAGAGGAAGAAGAAGAAGACACCTCTTAACCTGGGGAGTATTATGAAACTTGAGGTTGATGTTGATGGAACACTCCTAATTCATAGAGATGGGCTATCCATTGTTGGTGTTTGGGAACCCATATCTCTGAGGAAGATGCCCATTGAAGCAATTCACACCATGAGCCAAAAGACTATTCACGTACTAAGTAGAGACAAGATGAACGAGGCCAGAGACTTCTCTAATATGATCAAGTCCATCTTGAATCCATCTCTTCCTGACCAATGCACAACTCCATTGTCACCAGTCCAAGCTCCTGCTAAAGACCTGACAGAATCTTCACAACCTCATCCACCATCAAAACCTTGAAGTACATAGGTTGTATAATCCTTAGGGGGAGTATTGTTGGACCCTAAAAGGATTATACATGCCAATTCAAGTGATGGGTGATGGTTGTTCTGTTAGCATACTCCCACAAGTCCAAGAAGGCATGCATGTGAAGAAAAGACTAAGTGTTGGGTATTCGCATTTGTCATGCGGATGACCAAGGAACAATGCTGACAAGTGTTTGTTCTTCCATATAAACAAATGCGGATAGCTAAGAACAAATGTTGCAAGTATTTGTTCATCCGCATTGGTTAATACGGATGCTTTAGAACAAATGTTGTCAAGTATTTGTTCATCCGCATTTGTCAATGCGGATGCACAAGAGAAATGCTGATAAGTGTTTGCTCATCCGCATTAGCTAATGATGATGACCAAACACTTAATGTTGAAGAAGAATAAAGAAATGCTGATGAAGCCAAGGCATCCGCATTAGTCAATGCGGATGTTCAACAACCAATACGGCTGAAGACCTTTTGTACTTAGACTAGAACTCTGTATAGATGTCAGGGTAGTTTAGTCATTTTGTACAGGCCCTGTGTCAGCCTATAAATAGAATAGAATATCCATCATATGTAAGTTTTTCATTATGTTTTTTCATAAGTTTTTCATTCACAAAAATCCTTGTACCCAAGTTTCGATGTTTTAAGATTGGCTTTTCACTGTTCAAGAAATCCAAAAACATTTTGTAACTTGTTTATTCTACAATCAATATACAAGCATTTATAAATATCTTTACAGCATTCAATGTTCTCTGATTTAGTATTTCCGCTACTTAATCACTGACTCAATCATCATATTCGATACTTGTTGACTCATCATCAACAGAGAATATCATTCTCGGACCACCCACTCAATATTAATTAATATAATTAGAAATGAAATATATAAACCCTAAAGTTATACAAATATAAAAAATTCATTTTTATAGACATGGGTTTTGAGGGTTATGATGTGGAGGCCAATGTCATTAGGGTGATTGGTGTACGTTGTCGTGTCCCGTTGTCTCCCGTTGTTTGTTGATACATCCACTAGTTGTACCGACTCTGATAATCAATGAAACAGTTCATCTGTTAAGTTATCGTCTATAACATCTCATCCTAACGAGCACGAACAACATGATGGGCCATGACCTTCTAGCTATGGTTTATCAAGCTCTAGATGACATATGTTTGAATCATTTTCACTAATGGGATCCATATCTGACCATTATATTTAAACCTCTGCCTAATTTTCAGATAATTTGTAATAATGTCCATTCATATAAGATGCTCACGGAAAACAAACCCAGACGTAAATATCGGTCTACTTAACCTAACCAAGTTCTCGGGGGGGGGGGGGGGGGGGGTGAGGACCTGTAACATCTACCGGGTGGGTAATATACATACCACCATAAATATGTCTTGTCGTCTTCAGTTCCGTGCAACTAGTGAAATAATCAACAAGCATATATGCAAGATTGCATATTTTCCTGTGAATCGAATAAAATAATAAAAAAGTCGTTTTTAGTCCCCTGCCGCTAGTCGTCCTACGTTGATATACTAAGACCAATTAACCGGTGAAGACATATATACAACTGGTTGTTCATTCGTGTGCCTTTGTTTTATTATTAGGCTGGTAATAACCCTCACCAATCTATTGCCAGAACAGTTTGTCAATAACACTTTTATTAAACCATATAAGAGCATTCAAAAGCTAGATTGCTTAGTTTCTGAAGTGTGTATAAACCCATTAAAAAACCAAACTGAGCTACAAAAAAGTTTTGAGAGCATTCAAAAGCTAGATTGCTTAGTTTCTGAAATGTGTATAAACCCATTAAAAAACCAAACTGAGCTACAAAAAAGTTTTGTGATACCCCAAGCATAACAATAATAGCATTCTTGTCATTGTGGAAACTAATGAAATTAATTAAACATTAAATGACGAAAAAAATATATAAACTCATTAAATTAAATACGACACTAGTAATCATGATTGTCCAACTCAAAGTTGTACGCAGAGAAAAACTCTAAACAAAATGCTATATATTGAGAGCCACTAATAACAAAAAACCTATTACATGGCTCATTTATCATGTTAAACGCGAATGCGCCTCTAATTCTTCACTTAGAAGCTTATTAAGTATTTTAAGTTCATCTAATCCTTAACGAAACTAAAGCTCATGATTGTTTCAAACACGACCTGATGCAATCTCTTGACGAGAACCTAATACCATTACCTTAAACAATCATGTTTAACAACAAAAAGATGTGTAAAACATGTTCAAATTTAACTCAAGAATATACTAAAGTGATTTTACCTTTCTTTATTAGATAGAGAATGAAACATGTTATATACCAAAAAAAAGAGAAGTAGATTTTTTTTGGAAAATGTCACAGAATAGTAACTAAGTTTTAAAAGTGTTCTAATTTAGTCACTCATGCATATTTTTCTCAAATTGGACCATCAAATGATCAAATCGAGTCATCATTAAATTTTCTTATGTCAAGTAAGTAACGATGGAGAAGACGTGGTGGTCAGAATTTGCAATATATAAAATTATATTAAAAAATAAAAAAAAACGTTTTAATTATGAAAAAAATAAAAAAAGTACCTAAAATTTACGTTAACATTCCATATCAGGATCAAAATATAGAAAAAATATTTTCTAATTGAAACCAAAAGTATAATATGCTAAAAAACATGTTAAGACTTTTAATTTATATAAAATATAAAAACTGAGTGACCTAACTAGAACACTTTTAAAACTTGAGTTACCTAATTGGAACACTTTTAAAAGTTAGTTACTATTTTATAAAGTTACCCTTTTTTTTACTGGATGTTATCGTTTATTTCAGCCTAATTAGTTGTTTTAAATGCCTCACCACATCACACATACTACTCTTTTGGCCCCGCATCTCTAAAAAGGTAAACACCAGTTTACTTGTGTACTAAACGTTCAGACGACCGTTTAATACAACCTAAGTAGGCATATATCCAAGTTCTATGGAGAGAGAGGGAGAGGGAGGTGAGCGTGCACAACCATGGACGGATGTTCGTCAGAGAAACCGCCGGAGAAACGAAGGAAAATGTACGGAAGTAACCTTTTTCGTGCAGAATATTCCTGATGGTGTAACTAGACAAGCGCTGTGGAAAGTTTTTCAACCGTGTGGAAGGATCTCTAATGCCTATATCGCTAAAAGACAGGATGCTAACAAGAATTTTTTTGGCTTTGTACGGTTTGTGGGGGTCACAAATTTGGATGAAATGTTGTCGGCTTTAAACTCTGTAGTTGTTTCTCATGCTAAATTGACAGTGTCTCTGGAAAAATATGACAAAAACCATAATAAGATATCGTATCCTACTGGTTTGGTGTTTGGGAGAGCTTGGAAACCAAAAGTCAATACGGACACTCCGGTTAATCATGGAAATAATTCGTTCAGGGGGTTTTCTGGTGTTCAAACGGGATACTCGTTCAAGGATGCGGTTCAGAATAAAGGCCATCCGAAAGCATTGAAATTAAAGACCATCACAGTCGCTAGTGGTGGTGCAAGTTATCCACTTTATTGTGTCAATAGATCTATTATCACCATGGCTAAAAACCTTAAAGCCATTACAGTGTCTAAGCATATTATGGCTAAAGAAGGTTTTGCAAATGTCGGCGTATCTTATGTGGGGGGTCTTAAGATTCTTATCTCATTCCATGATCAGTCTTCTACAAATGAATTCCTGAGTAAGAAGTCGGAGATTTGGTCGGAGTTCTTTGATGCAGAGTCTCTTTGGCGTGGCGAACCAATTCCATTTGAAAGGCTTACTAGAATAAAGATCTTTGGTGGTCCGTTACAAATAAGAGATAGTTCATTGTATGACCAGATTGGGAGTTTGTTTGGTAAGGTGGTGGACAATTCCAACTTCTCATGGGAAGTTTCGGACAATTCGGGTGGTCAATGTTGTGTATCTACCGATTCAAAACAAATGATTCAGGAGGTAGTTAATATTGTTTGGAAGAATCAAATTCATCCAGTTTGGGTTACAGAGACTTCTTTTGATTGGGTGCCGGAATTTAATGTTGATGATCCAGTAGTTTCTAATCGTTATAACAAAAATCCAGTGGACGATATGGTTCAAGATGATTTAGAGGATGGTGAATTCTGGCAAGAGTTTCAGCCGGAAACCTATCGGTTATCCCCGAAGCTTAAGGGTCGATCAATGGTGCCGGAGGAAAATCAAGAGTTCCCTACTGAAGATATGGTAGATCGGAACGACGTGCATGGGAACTTACATCCGCCGCCATTTACCATTAATAACAATAATAATGCTGGGTTTTACAATGATGGTGGGACCTACACTCAAACTCCAATTTTGCATGCACGGTCCTCTCCGAATAGTGGGGTTCACTCTAATCAAATTGATTTGGGCTTGGGCTCCAATCAAGCCTCTGGCCCAAATACTCAGTCTAAACTTGGCAAAAGGGGAAGAGAACTTCGCAGCCCACCCTCCATTGGATCTACTCAGGGGCCTTTAACTCGGCCCGCCCTTGATCTACCAAATCCTATTTATTCTCTTATTGATCTCAATTCACCGGCCGAAAAACATATGGTGCTTCGGAAATTGGTGCTGATGATGGGGGAAATCAAACTGACGACGCGGTCAATCAGGAGGCATTGGAGGCTTCGGCAATCGGGGATGCTCCTGGGAATCGCTCTAATTCCCCTATGGATCAGATGGCATCGGATCTTGATGCTGAGGTTTTGGCTACTTCACAGGTTGGTAGTTTAGTTGGTTTCTAATTGAATGGCTTTGATAAGGAGATTGGCAACATTATTATTGAAGAAGGTGGTACTATCGGTTCCTCATGAATTTTTATCAATTAATTTGAGGGGGGTTAGGGATTTGAGAAAATCGGAATGTATAAGGGGGTTGAAGTCAAGCTATGGGGTTCATTTTATTTCAATTCAGGAGACAAAATTAGAGAATTCGAATTCGTTCAGTTTTAATTCATATTGGGGTAGAAGTGCTTTCGAGATTGCAACAGTAGATGCGGTGGGGAGATCGGGGGGTCTAGCTTGCCTGTGGGATCCTTTTGTGTTTCGGTATGAAAATTGCATCAAAGATTGGAATTTCTTGGTTATTTCTGGTACATTGGTGGCCACGGGTATTAACCTTAATATTGTAAATGTTTACGCTCCAAACGACCCCCGGGAAAGGCAAAACCTATGGAACCGATTATTGTTAACTAAAGGCTCATGGAATGGGTTGTGGATATTCGGAGGGGATTTCAATGACGTCCGGTTACAATCTGAACGTCGGAATTCGGAGTTTGTATTGGCAAATGCGACTTGGATCACAACGTACTAACCACATCAATGTTCTATGTGTCTTGGGCATACAGAATCCAACACATGTATGATAATGGAAGTAGCCTAAGTAAAATTGATTGGTTTCTTGTGTGTATGGAGTTTCTGAACTTGTGGCCTGCGGCGATTGTTACTGCTTTGGATCGCAATTGCTCCGATCACTCGCTTATATTGCTGTCTACTACAGCTTCAGATTTTGGTCATATCCCTTTCAGATTTTATAATTCTTGGCTGGAAGTCCCAGGTTTTTCTGATTTTGTCTTCAACCTGTGTCACTCTTTTAGATTTTCAGGAAACGAAGGGCTGCGTTTAGCCACTAAAATTAGGTGGTTAAAAAACCGTATCAAAGAATGGATCAAGTCGAATAATGTGGTTCGACAGGGACAATATTTGGAGATGAAAATAAGATTGCAGAGATAGAACGATTGGCGAAATCTAGGGATTTGACGGAAAATGAATTGAATGTCCGAACGGAGTGCAGGAGTTTTGTCCTTAATTATGAAAGGTTAAAGCAAAAAGATTCTCGTCAAAAGTCTCGGGTAAGGTAGGCTATAGATGGAGATGAGAATTCGTCCTTTTATCACGGGATCACTAATTCTAATATATCCAGTAATAGAATTAATGGACTGGAAGTGGATGGAGAGTGGATTTCTAATCCGGTCGTAATCAAGGAAAAGTTTTTTGAGTTCTTCTCCAACTTGTTTAAGGAACCGATACGCAATAGGCCTAAACTTTTGTGCCCGAATCTCACTGCTTTATCTCAAGTTGATGCTGAAAAATTGGTGATTCCATTCACTTTGTTGGAAGTCAAAAACGCTGTATGGGATTGTGCTGGGGATCGGGCTCCGGGGCCCAATGGTTTTAATTTTACTTTCATCAAACGTTTTTGGCCGGGTTTGCAAGATGAATTTATGCAGTTATTTGACTCCTTTTTTCATGGGGCTGGGTTGAATGGGAGCTGTACCGCTTCTTTTCTTGCTCTTATTCCCAAGTTAAAAGATCCAAAGATGCCATCATATTTTAGACCTATAAGTCTTATTGGGTGTATCAATAAAGTCATTGCAAAGGTGTTGGTTAATAGGTTAAAAGGTGTCATCGGTAAACTTATTTCTGTGGAGCAAACGGTTTTCTGGCGGGTAGGACTATTATGGATGGTCCGTTGATGCTAAACGAGATACTTGCGTGTTTAAGGAAATCAAAGAGGCAAGGAATGTTCTTCAAAATTGACATCCATAAGGCTTATGATTCTCTTAACTGGGAGTTCCTAGATTCCATTATGGCTCAAATGAACTTTCCTACTCTATGGCGACAGTGGATCATGGCCACGGTTACTACGACTAGATCTTCGGTGCTCATTAATGGATCACCTACTCAAGAATTTGAATGTCAGCGTGGCCTTAGACAAGGAGATCCTCTATCCCCGTTTCTATTCGTCATTGCAATGGAAGCCTTGTCTGGTGTTGTGAAAAAGGCCTGTTCGGTTGGTATCATCCATGGATTGAAGTGTACAGTGGATGGTCCTTTATTATCTCATCTTATGTACGCTGATGATGTGGTATTCCTATGTGATTGGTCTCGATTTAATGCCCGTAACTTGGGTAGGATTTTGAGATGTTTTTACTTGGCTTCCAGTCTTAAGGTAAATTGGTCTAAGAGTAGTGTATTTGGTGTGGAGGTTGATGGAAATGCTCTTGTTGACATGGCTAGTATTTTACATTGTAAAGTGGGTTCGTTCCCCTTCAAGTACTTGGGTTTTCTTGTGGGTGCGAATATGAACCTAATAAAGAATTGGAGGCCAATCATTGATATATTCCATGATCGTCTATCCCTTTGGAAAGCTAAACATCTGTCATTTGGAGGGCGTGTTACACTAATAAATCGGTCCTGAATGCTTTGCCAACATATTTCTTCTCATTATTCAAAGCACCAGTGGAAGTTATTAAGACATTAGAAAGAATTAGGAGAGAATTCTTTTAGGGCGGTGAGGATAAGTCAAAAATAAAATGGATTGCTTGGGATAAGGTGATTGCACCTATTGATAGTGGCGGTCTCGGTTTCGGTTCTTTAAAAGAAAATAATGTGGCTATGCTAGCAAAGTGGTGGTGGCGGTTTAAAGTGGAAAGAGATGGGTTATGGAGAAAGGTGGTTTGGAGTATTCATCATAATTCTAGAAATTGGTGTGACATTCCGGCAAGAGTATCAAACCCGGGTCCTTGGAAGCAGATTTATAGTGTGAAGGATGAGTTTCTCCAAGTTGGGGTAGACTTAAGTAAATCTATTACTGGGGTGATAGGGAATGGAACAGGTACGTTTTTCTGGTTGGACACTTGGATAGGGCAGGAACCTCTAGCTTTTGCGTTTCCCGCTCTTTTCAAGAATGAAAAATATAAAGGGTGTGTAGTGGCGGATAGAATACTGCAAAATTCGGGGACGGTTTCGGGTCCTTTCGTGTGGAGGTGGAAACGGGCAATATGTTCTTCTGTTGAGCAAAATGAATTACATCAGCTTACGTTGCTTATCTTCTCATTCAACCCGATCCTAGCTACGGAACATCATGATACATGGAGGTGGGCTATTGAGGATAACGGATGCTTATCGGTGTGCAATCTTAAAAGATATTTACGGTCTTCAGATAATCCTGCTCCTGTGTATAACTTTGCGTGGAATAATTGGGTGCCAAAGAAAGTAGGAATCTTGGCCTGGCGTGCGGAACTAGACCGCCTTCCTACTCGAGTCGGTTTGATGTCAAGAGGTGTAACAGTCGGGTCATCTTTATGCATGTTTTGTGGTGATTATCCGGAGACTAGTGATCATCTGTTTGTTTCATGTGAGTTTGCTAGTCTTGTTTGGAATATTGTCTCACAATGGTGTAAATTTCATCCTTTCTACGCGTTCGGGACTCGGGATTTGTTAGATATATATAAGTTTTTCCCTGGTTCGAAGAAAAAACAAAAGATGTTTCATGCGCTGATGTTGACGGGGATATGGTGTATTTGGAACATCAGAAACAACATGATGTTCAACGGTACCGATGCGTCAATTCACAGTGCAATTGAAGAAATAAAGGCTTTGGGATATCTGTGGATCAAGTGCAGGTCCAAACAACCTCAATTATCGTGGGATGATTGGAAGAAATTTAATGTTATTTAAGTTTGGGTTGTGTGTTTCCGATGTAGTTTGCTTGATTATGCATTGGGGTTGGTAGTTCTCTTTCTTGTTTTGTTTTGGTGATGTACTATGGTGGATTGTATGGGTGTCAAGTATCTTGCTTGACATTTCATATTGGTGGAATAATAATAAAGTTTATGTTGGTCGTTCAAAAAAAATACAACCTAAGTGACGGTTAAAGATAAAGACATAAGAGTTAATCTCGGTTTTGGTCCCTGTGTTTTGCAAATTGACTCCACTTGAGTACCAACGTTTATTTTGTCTCCATTTGAGTACCAAATTTTAAAAAAGTTGTATGTTTCAGTCCTTTTGACTAACGGTGTTAACATTTTCTGTTAGATTTTTTTAAAAAGACCAAAATACCCCTAAGGGCTATAAAAATATC
>BJCO01724012.1:0-10265 GCA_018326465.1 Flaveria floridana | reverse complement strand
TCTCTTTCAGTTTTTCATTATCAGCTTTCAAATCATCTATTATTCTCTCTTGAGCAAGATTTTCATCTTTTAGTTTTTCAATCTCATCAACATCCAAGATGTCATCAGTCTGTACAAACACGTTTTGTGTTGTAATGACTGGTATATCTTCAGGTTCTTCATGAGCTGTGCCTTGAGAAACAGTAACATCTGCTTCATCTTCTTGAGCTTCATTCAGAGTTTCCTCATGAATGATATCAGCAGATGTTCCTTCACCCAGGTCATGGGTCTCAGTAACATGATTAGAAGCAGTCCTCTCACTACTAACTGATTGATGTGCTTTAGTAGCACTATCAGCACCATCATCATCATCACTATCATCATCTTCATCTGATGATCTTTTAGTAGCATCATCATCATCATCATCTTCATCTTCATCATCATAATCATCAACGATCTCATCAACAACATCTTCAATTAGATCATTTGGATCTATAGGCTCATCTTCAGTTAAGTGAAAGTGTTGTTGATTGATATCCACATTATCCATTGCAACATTCCTTATGTAGTCAAAAAGTGGAATGTTTTGAGCACCTGTGATAACTGCATGTCTTTTGTAAACTACTTCAGACATATGCTCCAATTGCATTTTATCACCTTCCACACCATCCGCATATAGATCAGGATTATCTTCATTAATAATCAGTTGAAGAAACCTTGGATACATTAAGTACTTGTTTCTCCTTCCTCTCTCTAATTTAAAAATGTATCCATTCATGATCCATTTAGCCATATTGAATCTCCTATTTGTGGCTAAAGCAATGATAGGTGATGCAATGTCCACAGGGAATGAATCCCAACCAGCACTTCTCTTGGACATGCATTGCTGAAAGATATAGCAATGTAATTTCCAGTGGTTATGCACCCTGGCCCTATAGAATTGCTTCTTGGGGAAATGATAAGGGTGGGTGACCCTTCTGTAAGAATACATCCCTACATTCATTGAATGAATATTCTGCTAAATCTTTAGGGCCATTCTCCCCAAGTCTAAGAGCTATCCTTATGGCTTGCTCAGAGACTTCAAGCATTCTATCATTTGTGATAAATGCTCTCACCACTTTATTCCTAGCCTCATCTCTTTCAACTTCGGCTGTTCTCCGGAATCTTTTGATTTGTCTTGCATGGATCAGAGGCCTTGCACACATTGCATATACATATCTAGTCCTCAACAAGAATCTGATCATTTCTTCATATCAAGTGGCCTCTCTACTGTTTTCATCTAAGAAAGCAGCAACATTGTGCTTTGGCTCAAATTTTAGTTCTGCCATCTGCACAAACAAACACACAAATGATATACTGAGTAATTTGAAATGATTTGATTATGTAAAACTTTGAAATGATATAAATGAATTATTATGTTTTAAAACACTTAAGTTTTATTTTACATCAAGTGTAACTAATCATTTTCTAGTATTAATTAAAATTATGTCAAAATCATATTAATTACACTTTGTTGTATTATTGTTTTAAAACATATTAATTCACTTATCATTGATCAAAGTTAATTTTCAATTAAGTTCTTATGAATTAATTAATTAAATTTTTTTTATTTAAAAAATATTTTCAAATTTGAACTGTTCATCTTCTTCATTCGAACGAAGATGAACACCAAGAAATCAAAGTTCAGGAAAACATCAGATTTATATGCCAAAGTGTTCGAAATTCAGTGTTTATGTTACTTATTTAACAGGAAAACATCAAGACTTGCAAGTAAGTACACATTCTCAACTTATTACCTGACAAATATGCATAATCAGAGTTTATGTTACTTATTTAACAGAGAATGATCATGGATAACCATTTGATCAGTTCTAACCATCCATTTGAATGGATTATGCACATTGGCATCTTTTGCATCAAAGGATAATATCCAGGTCTGTAATCACTTACAACAGAGGAAATCTCAGTACTTCAGGTCTATGATGACTCATAACAAAGAAGTGAGATGATGCTTGTAACAGATCTCATGATTAGTCATATCACCATCAGGTGTGAGTGTTGTAACTTAACACGCAATCAATTTGATAAGCTAATACAACTCAAAACTATTCAGATGAATACACATACAAGCATAGAGATTTAGTTTAATCACAAAAATTTACTTTTTCAGTA
The DNA here is from genome assembly GCA_018326465.1 of Flaveria floridana. Lineage (NCBI taxonomy): Eukaryota > Viridiplantae > Streptophyta > Magnoliopsida > Asterales > Asteraceae > Flaveria > Flaveria floridana. Next base: position 8,114 of record BJCO01724012.1, on the reverse strand, counting down.
TACTAGCATGATATTGTCTACACATCATATCTGATCATGTCAGACTTTATTAGTAAGTGAAGTATGCAACTAATCTCACTAATGTATTATCATTTCTCACATGTTGCAAAAACAGATACATTCCTAAAAATGAATTGACAAGAAAAGAAGGACTCTATTTTTGGAGTTTTAGTTTTATATATTTTTTTTATCTTCAATTTTTGAGTTTTCTACTTTTGTATTTTGTTTTTCAATAAAAGAAAACACACACACCCAAAGTACAATCAGGCAAATAATATTGAAAGTTTCACTTATAAGAACCTTTTGGTGTAGGGAGGTTCTGATCATGATAAGATTCAAAGAACTGAAATAAGAACTTAGAAACCAGGTTTATACATGATTAATAAGGCCAATTGACTCCACTAAGTACTCAAACCGTACTGGTAGGAAGGCTTTAGTAAATAGATCTGCCAACTGTTTTTCAGTTGCAATTTGAATCAAAATGATTAAACCTTTTTTAGAGTTATCTTTGAGAAAATAATATCGAATTTTGATATGTTTTGTTTTAGAATGTTGAACTGGATTAGTTGTAATGAACATAGCAGCAGTGTTATAAATGTAAATGGGTGTTTTAAGAAAATTGAAGCCAAAATCCAGCAGTTGGTTTTGCAAACAAAGGATTTGAGAACATCCTGCTGATGCAGCTATGTACTCAGCTTCTGTAGTTGAAACAAAGACATTCGTTTGTTTCTTGCATTGCCACAAGACTAATCGGGGACCAAGAAACTGACAACCACCCGTTGTAGATTTTCTATCTTGGCAGCATCCACCATAATCACTATCTGTATATCCATATAGCTCAAAGTTACCCTCGTAAGGATACCAAAGCCCTAAAGCTGGTTTACCTTTGAGATACATGAATATCCTCTTGACAGCAATTAAGTGGGATTCTTTCGGGTCTGATTGATACCTGGCACAGACACAAACAACATACATTATGTCTGGTCTAGATGCAGTAAGATACATCAAAGAACCAAGCATAGATCTGTATAAGGTTTGGTCTACTGATTTTCCTTTAGGATCAGGCTCCATCTTCGTATTTACGTCAACTGGAGTTCTTATGCACTGACAATCTTGCAGTTTGAATTTCTTCAAGAGTTTGTCAACAAACTTCTCTTGATTTATGAATATACCATCTACAGATTGTTGAACTTGCAGTCTAAGAAAGAAATTGATTTCTCCCATAGAACTCATCTAGAAACGAGACTTCATGATCTCTTCAAATTCATTGCATAATTTTGGACTAGTAGAAGCAAATATGATATCATCAACGTACACTTGCACACATAAGAGATCATCATTATCCTTCTTTATAAATAAAGTTGAATTGATTTTCCCTCTAGTGTATCCATGTTGGATCAAGTGTTGTTACAATGTCTCATACCAGATTCTAGGTGCTTGATGAAGTCCATATAAAGCTTTGCTAAGCTTATACACCCGATATGGAAATTCTGCATCCTCAAAGCCTGAAGGTTGCTTCACGTACACATCATCAGTAATTGGACCATACAAGAATGCACCTTTAACGTCCATTTGATACACATTGAATTACATGAATGAAGCATAAGCCAGGAATACACGAATGGATTTGAGTCTTGCAACTGGAGCAAATACTTCATCATAGTCAATCCCTTCTTCTTGTGTGTATCCTTGTGCAACTAGTCTCGCCTTGTTTCTTATGACTATCCCTCTATCATCAGTTTTATTTCTAAGCAACCATTTTGTTCCTATTGCATTTTCTCGTTCAGGTAATTCAACCAAATTACACACTTCTTGTTTGCGGGATTGAAGTAATTCTTCTTGCATGCCTTCAATCCAACCATTGTCCTTTAACGCTTCGGTAACGTTATTAGGAACAATTTGAGAAAGAAAACAAGAATATAAGCACAAGTTTGCCTATTCTGATTTACTCCTTGTTGTTCTCTTATTCAATGGACCAAAAACCTATGATGTTGGATGGTTCTTGTGAATACGAGATGTTGGAGTCTTATCACCTTGAACATTAACATCCAGATTTGTTTGATTCAAGTTGGAGAGCTGATGCTGTAGGTTAGAAGAATGTGGGTTGAAGTTTGGAACATGAGTCGGTGAGTTAATAAAGTAATCGAAGTAACCAGTATCAACTGCATCACCAGAGATAGATGATGTTCCGGACTCAGGTTGTAAAAACTCATTACCATCATTAGGAATTTGTTAAGAATCAACAGAGTTTTCAGGAACTTGTTGTTGCTCAAGAATTTGCTGATGATTATTCTCTGATTTGAAGATGGGATCTCTCACAAATGAGAAAAATGGATAGTTTGGGCTTGAATCATCCGTATCATCAGAGTTTGATTCGGGACTAAAGGATCCAAGATCTCCTACCTGTTTCCTATTGGCAGAACAAGATTCAAATAGATTAGAATTGAATGAGTTTGATAATGAATCTAAATCAAATAACCATGCTGGACGATTTGCAACTGATGGAAAATAATTTTCAAGGAATTTAACATTGAACGTTTCAATGATAACATTCGTCTTAGAGTTATAAACTCTATAAGCTTTAGAAGCTGACGAATATCAAAGAAAAAATCCGTCATCAGATTTTGCATCAAATTTGCCTAGCTGATCATTGGAATTTAGAATCAAAACAGGACAACCAAAAGATTTAAGAAAATTTATATTTTGGTTTCCTGCCAAACATCAACTCATAAGGAGTTTTCTGTTTGACTTTCACCAACAGAGTACGATTCTGAATGAAAGATGCAGTGGATATGGCTTCATCCTAGAAAGTGATTAGAATCATAGCATCTGCTAACATTACACGGGCTACTTCAATCAGTGTTCGGTTTTTCCTTTCTGTAACTCCTTTTTGTTGTGGAGTTCTAGGAGCACTGAATTGATGACCTATCCCTTTTCCAGCACAAAATAATTCAATTTTAGCATTTTTGAACTGTGTTCCATTATCACTTCTTATTATTTTGACTTTTAGATCAATTTGATTTTCTACTTTAGTGATATACTCTTTTAACAGTTCAGTTGTTTCAGATTTTGCACGCAAAAAGAAAACCCAAGAAAATCTTGTATAGTCATCTATGATAACTAAACAATATGATTTCTTTCGTATACTATGCATGTTTACAGGACCAAATAAATCCATGTGTAACATCTGTAGAGGCTTTGAAGTAAAGTTTATCTGTTTGGACTTATAATATGCTCTATGTTGTTTTTCTTTCAACCATGCTTTGTAGAGATTTGATGTAGCGAACTTCTTTGATGGAATTCCTACTACATGACTTCCTGCTACAAGTTTGTTCTTGTTTTTGAAGTTGGAATGACCGAGACGTCTATGCCAAAGCTAGCTTTCAATGTTTGATGCGTGAGCAATGAGACAAGTTGTTTCTGTTGAAGGGTCAACATGAGACATATCTAACTTGTAGACATCTCTATCTCAAACAGCTTTAACAACAACCCACTCCTTGCTGATCTGAAATCCTGGCTTTAAAATATAACAATAAGAGTCATCAAATAAAGCAGAATAAGATTTATCACATAGTTGTGAAACACTCAAAAGATTAAAGTTCAACTATTCATAGAAGTTGACTTTATCAAAACTTATAATTCCATTTGATACTGTTCCTTCACCGGTTATCTTTCCACCTGCATCTCCACCAAAAGCCACATGAGTACCATATTTGTCTTAAAGTCTTGAAGTAAGGCTTGAATGCCTGTCATATGCCGGCTACACCCACTGTCAACATACCATGTGTTTACTGGTCTCCGCGGGCGTACCTGCATTCAAAGACATTTAAGATGAGTTAGTAACCCAAGCCGAGATGGTCTTGGGCTTTCTAAATATATCTATAATGGTAAACTATTTAAAATGGAGTTTGTTTACATCAGGTTTGTTTTGATACTTTGGATTTTCAAATCCTCTTTGAAAGAGATTATGATTATCTTTTCTTTGTTTTGTTCTCAAAGCATTAAACCTATTTTTAAGATCATCATCAAGAAATTTTGAACCATCATTTGAAACATTAGAAAAGTTTTTGTTGTTAAATGTTTCATTTTTCATTCTCACAGAACGTGGAATAAATTTTCCTTGATTGTATTGCTGTGATTTGATATTATACTTATTATCATAATCAGAATTGATTTTTCTGAAAAATCTCAAACCTAAGGAAGGTTGTTTTGGTAGATATTGAAAATCAAGATTATGATTTCTTTGAAATTATGAATTAACATATCCTTGATTACCAAAATCCTTCATAGGTGAGTTCTTTCTGAAGAAACAATCCTTAGTATTATGATTTCATTCATCACATAATGCACAGTATTTGTTAAAGTAACAATCAGCAGTTGTGTGATTTGTCATATCACGTATGTGACAGTACTTGTTAAAGTAACATTCTGATATGTCATGATTGTACATATCACATATAGCACAATACTTTTGAGCATGATTAAACAACACTTTATTAACTCTTGATGTGGAAGACACATTTGATTCTTGTTTAGGGGTAGGTAGGTTGATATGTTGTTTCTTTTGAGTGTATTTGGTCTTTTGATTCTTAGGATTTTTTGCTTTTGAGCTTGATCACAACTCTTTGACTCCTTAGATACAAATCTTTTATGAACAGCGGAAGACTTAGGACCTGAACCTGTTTTCAGATCAGAGTTAGATTTGATCTTAGGTTTAGATATAGTTTCAGATATTGTGTTCATGTCAAAAAATCCTGCTGACACAAAATTCACTAGTTTAAGTTAACCTGACTGATTTAATTGACTGATTTGTTCAACCTTTTTAGCTTTAGCAGCTTTTCTTATTCTTTGATTTCTTGTTCTTGATGAAGTTTTATTTCTTTGGATTTTTATTGAATCTTAAGAAGATTCTTTTTCACATTCTTTGTTTTTAATTGATTAATTTGAGCTTGAATCTTCAGAACATGACGTGTCTGATTTAGCTTGTTCACATTTTCCTTTCATTTTGTTATTGACATCATTAGATTTTTCAATCTTTTGATCAGATTCATTTTGTTCAATAACACTCTCACCTTTTGGTACAAAGATCTTTTTGCTCATTTGTATTGGTTCATAAGATTTTATTTTAATAGGATGACCATTTTTATCTTTTCTAAATCTTTCTCTTCAAATATTTCAATATTTATCTTTTTGATTTTACTATCAGCATTTGATTGACTGATCTTCTTCTTTTCTTGAAATTCTTTAAGGTTAGCTTTATTCTCTGGTGAATGATCATGAGCATCAAAAATTTTCAGGTAAGGTATTTGTAATTGATTCAGGCGTAGGCTCATGTGTGAATCCTAATCCTTTTTTATCTTTATCTTTTCTACCATTCACCAGTTGCTCAACAATTGTCTTTGAGCTTTTAACTTTGGCCAAATCAATTTGAGTTGCTGCATGTGCCAATTTTTCTTGTTCAAGAGTTTTTGTCATCTCTTCAAGTTGTTTCTTAACAAGTTCATGTTATTTTAATGTTTTGTTCCAAGAGACTTGAAGAGATATGATTTTATCATCAGAAATTTGATGATCAGTTTTCAGCTTGTTGTGCTTTGATTCTTCTTGTTTAAGTATATCACATATTTTGAACGAGTAAGTTCTGTAGTGTTCTACTTGTTCAAAACATGCTTTTGTGCACATTTTCTCCCTTACTTCCACTGGAATTTCCGGATAAGAGTTTGAAGTCTCAGTGTCATATAATGAGTTCACAACCTTTGGTTGTTCAGATTGTGCCATGAGAGCAACTTCTTCATCATTTTCCTTTGGTTCTGCTTTGTCTCTGGAATCATAGTCTGCCTTATTGTCTGATTCACCTTCTTTCTTTGGATCCTTTTCTTCAGACCAGTCTTCATCATTTATTTCAGCAACCAATGCTAAGCCAGAAGTAAGATCAGTTGTAAACTGTTCAGTATATGCACTCCAGTCACAACCATCCTTGATGCTTACAACCAGTGCTTTCTTTGGTTCTTCAATGGTCTTTTCTTCTTTGAGTTCTGGCATTGGCAGGCTTTGATAAGGCTTTTGAAATGACTAATGGGCCTGTTGATGATATTTCTGACTGTTAGAACTACTTTGACCATTTCCTCCCTATGTCCTTGGAGCTTTGCACTCTCCAAAAAAGTGGCCATAGCTGTTACAACTAAAGCACCTTGACTTTGATTTATCAAACCTAACAATTTTTTTTGCAATGGGTTTGTAGTTTTTGTTTGCATATGAGTGCTTTTGAGTCCTGTAAGCTATCATGACCATCTGCCAGTTAAGGTCCATCTCTTCTACATCATCAGGATCCATCTCAAACAAATCCTGCAAAATCAAATCAACTTGAGTTAAATGTCTGCCTTGGTATGCTTGAAAACTTGCCATGAAGGCTGTAAAAGCAGATTTGGACTCTTTATCCTGTAAAAAGGATGTTTATAACATCTTTAACTTTTGCTAGGATTAGCAGAGTTAGAAGATAGAGTCTCATTCTGAGGTTTAGGAATTTGATCTTTTGAAGGAGACTATGTTTCTGGTTGAGTAGAGTAGACAGGTGTACTGGTGAAGAATCTTGCTCCCACAAATAGATCACCCTCATCTTCAGGAATTGATTCATCCTTAGCTAGAAAAGCATTCTCTACAGTATTTGCTGGAGAAGCAACATACTTGTATTGAGATGTTGATGTATGTCTGTCATTATTTCTTGAACTCTCATCAATTTCTACTGACTCAATTTTAGCAATGAGAAGGTCAACATCCATTGGAAAATTTTCAGTATGTTTCAACAGAGTCACAGTCTGTTTCCAAGATAATGGCAGTGCATTCAGAAGTCTATTGTTTAGGTCTTTAAAATCATCCTTAATACCTAGAGTTGACATCTCTGATGTAAGTTGCGCATATCTATTCATCAGCTGATTTATTGTCTCTCCTGAGGTATGCTCAAACAATTCTAGTTGCCTTTTCAATTTCTGTTTTTTAAGGTCTTGAATTTCTTTTCCTCCTTCACAAATGACTTTCAAGGCTTTGTACATTGTGTACCCAGTTTGATAGTTCTCAAGCCTTGATAGGACTTCTAAAGACAATCCTTTACACATGAGTGAATAAGCCTTAATATCATTCTTCACCTTCTTCAAATCATCTCCATGTAAATCATCTTCAAGATAAGGTTTTTGTGACTCTATTGTATACATAAAATCTCTATCTAGACCATCCGCGGTGAAAGGAATATAAGGCCCTTTCTCAATAGATTTCCATAGATCATTATCTGTAGAATTAAGATGGTGTTTCAGTCTGAGTGACCAGTTCTTGAAGTCTACTCTATTCTTCAACTTTGGTACACGATTCTCAGAATCTTCAGACGTAACCATGTTTAATTTTTGAATTTATGAAAATGTAATATTTTTTGTTGTTTTTGATTTAAAATGAAACAAAGAAAAATATTTTTGGATTTTAGATTTTTGAAAAAAAATTTATAAGTGTTAAAAGAAAAGTCTGATGCGTCTGAACAGTATAGAAGCGCCCACTTTGACTTTGAAACGCCTAAGGGAATGCCTTAGAATTTCTGAAACTTCCATGCTAAGAACCGTCTGAACAGTACAGAAACGTCCAAACAGTTGTCAAACATCTGAACAGTTCTGAAACGTCCAAACAATTATCAAACGTCTGAACAGTTCTGAAACGTCCAAACAGTTGTCAAGCATCTGAACAGTTATCAAACGTCCAAACAGTTTCAAAACGCCTGCTACTTTGTCACACCCTCAATTTCCACGAACGGGGTTTTACCGTTAGGCGTGTGACATACCAGGATCTCAGACATAGTCATATCGAACGACACTATATGAATTTTAAATGAACATTCGACTTCATTCCATAGAACATAAACAAAGTTTACAATAGCGCGGAAGCGTGTACATAGTTTGTAAGTTCCATTACAGTACGGTTACAATAGCCATGCTTAGACAAAATGTTCAATGCTGAAAATAAAACAGATGTATGCATGTCCTAAGTGCGTTTCCTGTAGCGTGCATCATCATAAGCTTATGCGTTCCTGTGACCTGAGAAAACATGCTAAAATGTGTCAACATAAAGTTGGTGAGTTC
>BJCO01724010.1:0-12612 GCA_018326465.1 Flaveria floridana | reverse complement strand
GGAATGCTAATAGCGTTACCCATCACGCTCGTATACTACATTTTGCTTGGGCTAGAGAAATAGGTAATGTTTACATCATATATTTGGTGGAAAATACGTCCATACTCATGCTCGAAAGTAGTATTGTCTATGTAGCTTTCGGGTTTTTGGTTGGTAGAAAGAGAAAAAGATGGTGGTTGCTTAAATAGGATCCGTTTTACATTGTTTAGCCGAGTTAATGTCATACGATTAAATGTTAAACTCGCCTTGGTTAATGTAGCTTATGTATTTATGTTGTATTACATTAATTACATGTCAATCGAAATACTTAGACATCAAATACGGTCAAAAATGTGTAGAATTATAATAAAGGGTAAATTGATATATTTGAGTAGTATTCGTCTACTAGAAGTCAAATGGGTAAACTTGAAAAAACTAGTTAAAAATGAAAAGAGATTTAACAGGTTTATACTCGCACAACAATATTAATGACTAGTAAAACCTAGGAATATGTATAGCACTACAAGAAAATTACTTTGTACCGAGGATGATATGACAATTCGACAAATGTCTAGTAAGAACAAGGATACAATGACGATAAGTGGTTGGTACAACTTCTCAGGGAACGTCCTGCCACATAAAACACCTCTGGCCGCTCTCCACTTGCACCGACCACTCTGTACACAGGGAGTCAAGTCGCAGTCGATGTCCCCGTCACTCTCAACGAACGACCCTTATGCTTAAATTCATAGTTTGTTGTACAACTTGGCCTCCAATCGTCATTTGGATGTCCGCGTTGTTGTTAACCCCGCTAAAGTTGCAAAAGGTACTAAATTTTAGCCAGATTGATGTGTAGGCCTTTACTCTCTAAGGCTAAACTCCACCCCTCGAGTCTGTCATTTAAGCACTGCTTAGTTTTCGCTACCAACACAATGTCATCTGCTGAAATCAAGCATCACGGTATGGTTTTGATGGAGCATCCTTGACAACTCATCCAAGATAACTGTAAACAAAAACAGGCTTAACATCCAGCCCTGATGCAAGCTCACCTCCATATTAATTATTAAATGGACGAATAAACAAATAAACAAACAAACAAACCCAGTATATCCCATTCAAGAGCAGAGTCTGGGAGGGGTAGGTGGTGGTGAGTCTTTCCTCTATCTTGGTAGATAGAGAGACCGCTTCCAAAATATTAAATGGATGAATGATTTGGGTAATTCGGATTCGATCCTCACCTTCAATGTGGCAATTGAGTCCATTTGTGTAATATTTTTCCTCTAACAAATCAATCAAGTAAAAAAAATACGTAAAAAAGGTGAGGGATTAATTAAGAGGAGAGTCCCACAGGTTGTAAATTCAAACCTCATTAAGACAAATTTCGACTCACATTGTCGTTATTTAGATTAAAAAAAAGAACACTTAAAAACTTATTGATGGAATTAATCAATCATAAAATTTACTTTCATATAGTTTTAATCAACATAACATTTAATCGACAGTTCACAATAACCTGAGAAGAAAAAGAAATAAAAAAGAGCAAGATTTGGTTTCACAAAATTACCTTTCCACCCTCCAAAACCCAAAAATAAATAAGAGAAAATAAAAAACATCCCCAACCCTCTAAAACAGCCGGGCTCTTCACCATCTGCTATGAGTTTGGCTGTTTCTTCATCCTTTTTTACAATCTTTAATCTTTTTTTAATGGTTTTCAAACTCGAATAAACCGAAAAATATGAAAAATAAAAGCAAAATGACGATAATACCCCCGCGTTTCAATCATCTTTGTTTAATTAAAAACCTATGCTTTCCCTCCAGGCTCTTGGTTCTCATCATCCTCACTAGGAGCAAACCTCGGGAGGGTTAATAGCGTGTTCAACCGCGAAACCCCCTCGAGGGCAGACCAGTCTTTTCCTGTTTCCTGGTTCATGGTCGATGATGACTCGTCATCCTCCACGTTCTTGCCATGATCCAATTTGGTGTTAGCAGAAGCTGTCGATGAATCCAAGTTAAAAAACAGGCACACGACCGCACAATCATCAATTTTGGAAGTCGGGTATTTCTGCTTCCAAGCGCGAACCGCTGACTCCACCACGGCTTGTGCTGCACGGGAATGTGATTCAGCAGAAGCTACGATTTCGATCACTTCTTCGTTTGAAAGCACGTCCCATATCTGTCAATATATGTACCAAAGAACATATATAAATACAAATATATATGTATATGTAAGTTAAGTTATCTACATAGAATATAGTGGTAAAAAAAGTGAGGGATCTCCTACCCCATCGGTTGCTAGGACGACGAATTCATCTTTTTCTGTAAGGCGCCTATAAGAAACTTCAGGGACAGATATGAGACCAAATTCCTTGAGACAGAAATCCCCAAAGGCACGAGCCATAGCTAGCCCGGGAGAATCGTAATTTGGTAGCCAAACTCTAGCAACTTCTGGCTCATCACGTAAGGCAAACACACGCCCTTTACATTTACGGATTCGCTCAGCTTCCTCTGCATAAGATTCACACGTCAAACAACAAATCAAAGAAAAAGGAGCTCATCTGTTACAAATCTATATATTTTGCGTATAATGTGTAGGTGCACCCATAACCACCATTATTAGAAATTTTGGATGAAAAGATCATCATCATTCTTTCTCACATACTAAATTGAAACAATCAATCATGTTTACAATTGAGCATATAAAGATATAAGTACTATTTGTTTTTTACTTGAACGGCAAATCTATCCTACTACCCTTAATTAAACCAATCAAATTTACACCAAGCTTGGGTTTGAACCCAAGACCTCCCCTCTAAGAAACAAAGCCTCTACCAAGTGGTCTAGTCCCATATGGGCAAAAATATACATGACATATAAACAAATAAGCAAATAACCAAATATAACAAATAAAGAATGTAGAAATATCATAAGACATTGCAGCGAAGTAAAGTTTTCAGATATAAACACCTGGGAGGTTTGGTTTTAGATCCACTGTCAACTGAACAGGAACAAGAGAGTTATCTTTATCCCTTGTACACAATATAGCTCTTGAGTCCCCGATATTTCCAATTACAAGATGCTGACCCTATATTCCAAAGAATACATTACATATTTAATATTAAATACCCAAAAAATATTTGCTCTTTTACTTAAAATCCTTTCAAACATCTGACCTGTTTGATCAATGTCACTGCAGTTGTCCCACTGCAGAAGCAATCAGCATTTGCGTACATACTTAACTCCCTATCCATCACTTTAAAAGCTTTCAAAAAAGATTCTTTCAAAGTTTGAAAGATTTCAGGGTTCTTATCGGTTTCTTCAAAATTCATGGAGGCCTCATTTGATGTCCCTTCAGTGTTTAAGCTACCAACAATATCCCGCAGAACATCATTGGTGTTTTTCAGGTTAACTTCCCAGTGTGCACTTAGCTTCAATGGGAGCATATCTCTGACCCTCTTAGCAACCAAGTGACCATATGGGCCATGACCATCAAAAACACCACAGAACACCGTATCTGTTCTTGACCCGAAATTCTGAAAAGTTCAAAATGTATTAGAGTAAATCTTTTTTTCGCCATTTGCAATGTATCAAAACTTTAACATGTTGGAGTCCATGCGATTAGAGGTGGCACGGGCGAGGGGTGAAACGGTGGCTATGTCATAGTATGGATCAAAACAGCTTGAACTGCAAACACTTTTTGACCTCCATTTTTAAAGCTTTCTATTAAAAATTTAGTGTGTTTGTTATGATTACAAAAACAATTTTATTGCAATAGTAAACTAAACCTGATAATAAAATTAATAATTGGAGAATGTATGAGTTAAACATAGACTTTGGGAGGCTTCAAACCTATTTGACATGTTTTCCTTTTAGGTAACTTTTTATTATCCTGTTTGAGATAGATAAACTAAATCAACTCATTTATAAGTAAACTTCTCCATATTACCACCTCTGGTGGCAAACAACCTTAGCACATGCCAAACATAATAGCTCGAAACACAGAATTGCCATTTGGATGTATGTTTTGAAAGTGATTATCTAACTATCATACTTTCACATCATCGTAACCAGTTGATACAATCAAAGGGGGAAATCTTATTGACAACCAAAAAATTTAAGAAAACAAGAAAAAAATCCCTAGGATGTGAGATTTAGGCCTCCCAAAATAACTATGTCTACTTATTTCCCAACTTGACTAACAAGGAAAAGCTAATAGAAAGAAATAAAATTTAAAAACAACAAATTATTTGTTGCTTTGATCCTAAGAAAAATCCCTAGTCTTGCAAATGAAATTCTTGAAGGGCCACCTTGAAGGTCTTCCATCCTTTCCTGCCTTTACTCTTCAGAGAACACCTGTCCAACGTAAGTTATGCTTTATGGCCCAAATGGTTGATAGATTATTGGTGGGGCCTTATGAGTTTTCCCTAGAAGATTCTCATGGTTACAAAAATGAAAATCTTGGCACCTTACTGATCTAAAAATTACCCATAGGCCCCTTGCATTGCTTGTATCGCCTTTGCTATACTTTACCCAATGTTGGTTTTGTATCATGAGTTTCCGAATTTGGTTAATCTACTTCTGCTTATGACTATTCAATTATTTAAAGATTATATAGTTTGCTATTAGCTGCAATTAAACTGATTACTAAACTGATTCTCAAAGGGTAGAGCAAAATTACTCATCTACGCTCACTTTATCCATTACTTCCTTACATGATCAACATTTGCAAAACACTCATCAAATAAGATTGTTACCTTCAAGTAGCAAAAACACATCCAAACGCAATCTCATGTAACATGCAATTATCTAACATACACAATTTAGTATCATATAATCACTTGCAAAACACTCAAAGAGTTTATTCGACTAACTGTATCTATACCTAGTAAATAAGTAAATGGTTGTGCACTTGTGCCACATGTCACATTCTGTGAGCCCACCATTCTTTTTCCCGTTTCTCTCTCATTATGAAATAATATGCATAAATACTTGCGTTTCTCTCTTATTATTAAATAATATGCATATTTAGACTTTACTTTAAAAATTAATACGTTTGTTATTCTATTTTAAATTTTAATAATCTTCTTTATTATTTGTATTATGCATTAGTTTTATGTATATGTTCTTTAATATTTAGTTTTCATATTCTATAGATTTATCACTTACTGGCTATCAAATTAAGCACATGACTTTGTTTGAGATTGAAATTTTCTTATATTTCCTAAATCTTCATTACTAATTATTAATATTTCCTATACTCAACCCTTGTTATACACGGGTTTCTAGTATTAGATATGGAACAATAACCAAAAAAAAAAAAAAAAAAAAAAAAAAACAGAACACGAGTGATTTAACGTAGTTCGGTTGATGTGCCCTATGTCTAGGGGTTGCAACTAGAGTTTATATTTTATTAAGGTGCTCAGGGAATTACAAAGGCCCTACCATCTACATATAATCACTAGGCTAGGGTTTATAGCTTTGGGAACAAGAAATGTAAAATTAGGTAAGTTGTTGGATAGGGTTGGCTGCCTTTCTAAGCCTTTGTCTTGGGTCAGCTTCCCTTTGTGAAGCACCCACACCCAACATCTAGTCTAGTATATAATGTACATAGACACTACATATCCACAACCATAGGCACACCGGGATACTATTTATATGCAAATGCTTATATAAATACGGTGGTCTAAAGAGGTTCTTATTAAAATTTTGAAAATAGTCAAAATTTATAACCAAAAAGAATTGATTTAACCAAGGAGATGATTGGATCTGCATTTTGAAACTGTATAGTCACAACAATAAACATTTGCCAATGAGTCCTAGATCAACTGGTTTAGGATGCACCCTATGACTTTCCAAAGTGGAGGTCATGGGTTGTAGTCTCACTAGGTGCAATATGCTCCAAGTGGGCCAAGGGTTTTACCACAGTGGGCCTTTGGGTGGTGGGTTTCCCTTGGAATGGTGGGCGAGCCAGGTCAACAACGTTGTCTGTGTTCACGGGCGTGGGTGGTCTTTCGCCAATAGGTTTACCCCGGTGACCGGGCTTAAAAATTATCCGTTGGTCGTTCAAAAAAACAACAATAAAATTTAATGTTTGGATAAACAGTTTATCATTATTTGGTTTAACGGTTAAATTATCACTCTTGTTTTATAAAATGATAAAACAAAATGTCCTAATCTCCCCTCTGTTTAACCTAATTTAACAAACTTTTATGCACATTTCACAAGACATCTCTCCTTTTTTTCACAAGAACGTCTTTTTTGGTCATTCAAATATATTAATTTCTTAAACAACGAAAATTTGTGAAACGTGATTATTACAACATTAAACAACAAAAGTTATTTAGGAGTAGCAATTCTTGACACAACACAAATGCTACAAGAAAATATTAAAGTTTGGATTGTCATTTATAACCCATTTAATAAGCAGTCATATACATGTTAGATGTTTAACCGATTGAATAAATGATTCGTATTGGGTTGACTTGTTTAAATCATCTGATTAGATTTGAACAGGTGAACATTTAAAACTAGAATAAAAAACATATTTTATGAGGTCAACCTACCATCATCCATTTACGACTCTCTTAACCATTTATTAATAAAACCATTTACAATCTACCAACTCATTTATCCCCCCTTTCACCTGCTTAAAACTTGATTACAATTCATTCACAATCAGTCAACCCGTTTGACTTGTTTAGATAAATAGGTTAGGTTGTGTTTGGGTTACATGGTTTTAAGCATATGATGCCTTTAACACAAATAACTATATGGTTCATCGATTTAACCCACCTGCCTAACATGGTTGACACCCCTAAAAAGTAAATCTAAACACTCTCCTACCATCCAGTCTATTATTCTTATTTAAAATCATATAATAACTTGCAAAACACACATCCAAACACCCTCTAAACCCAAGATTAAAAGACAGATCCAAACACCCTCTAAACCTAAGATTAAAAGAACATGTTATCTAATAAGAAATCAAAAGGACAAACCTCCCAAACAATCATGGCATCTTGATTGGTTCCTTTCTTGCCTTGCTGAGTAAAGAGTGAAGCAACATCACTAGACCCGTTCAAGAACATTCGACCTGCAATTCTATGAAGTTGTTCTTCCCTTCGGGGATCAAATGAATTCCGCAATCCGGGTGGCCTTTTCTTGGAATTCTTCCTTTTTCCAATCCCTAGAGTTGATGTTGGAGAAGTTGGGGGAGGGTTCCTGCTTTCTGCAGAGAAGCAGGACCCCATCCTCAGGGCCCTGATGATGCTTAATACGCACTCCAGACCACCCACCGAAAAATACACTTGATTCTCAATTGTGGGATCCGTTGCAGATCCCTTTGCAAACACCAAAGGCTCGATCTGTTTCCTTCCAATCCATAACTAGTGGAGTCAGTTTGTGATTGTATAATAGTTATATTTGAGCAAATCTTATGGCTATGACAAACGGAAGAACACAAATCTCTTCATCTAAACTAAGAATCTTTCTTCAAAATGTTAAACATACCCAATTGCAATTCAGCCACAAAGACAAAAGTTGGAATAAACAACTCAAAATCCCACAAAAAAACACAAATTCTCATGATCTATACCAAGAATGACACTTGATTTTTTTTTTTCAATTTTGAACACACCCTATTGCAATTAAGCAAAAAGTCCTTAAAACCAACAAATCAAAACCCCATAAACACAATTCCCTTGAGCTAAATCAATGTTTGTAAATCGATTTTGAACATAACCAATTGAAAATACATGATAAATTCCTTAAAATCAACAATTTATCACAGTACCAACACAGTTCTCATAAACTAAAACCAAAACAACTTCTTCAATTTGAGCATACACGATTGAAATTAAGTGACAAAGTGCTCGAAATCAACAACCCAAAACCCACAATCATCTACCCAATTGCAATTAAACGAACAATAGAATCAACACAACGAGTACCTGATCGAAGCTACCACAGCGGAAGCAGATCCAGCTTGCAGAATAACAAATTACACTTGCACGAATCTCTGTCGGAGTCAAAAGATCAAAGGAATCAGTGGATCCAAAGTTTTACCCACCAACCAATCTTGTTTCGAATTCAATGAAATGTTGCTTGTTTTGGTAAGTGTATGAAATCAAATGGTTGAAAGCGGTTGTCAATTACTCACAGATCGAGAAGTTGTGATTAGAACAATGATGGAGCCCTTTTTATAAGTTGAATAATTATAATATTATTATCAATTGGGTTGTAGAAGAAGAAGAGGAAGAGGATAAGCAAACGGATTACTAGAATCCATCCAGAAGATATTTGGTCAAAACACAAAATATGGAGACGGTATTTTGGTCGCCCAAATGGACGGTAACAATTTCCTTTTCTTTCTTTTTTTTTCTTTAAGTTAATTACGGTTTAAGTCCCTCTGATTTGATGATAATAACTGTTTTCGTTCAATAGTTTAAGATTGATTCACTATAGATTAAAATCTATCACAATAGTTTAAAAAAGATAGCAGTACTCTTGGATTGAAATGATTACTATAATATAAATATATAAAATACTTAATATAGCACCATCACAGAGCCAACCACCATAGTAGTTCGCACCGCCATCTCCACATTCGCGGCCGCCATCACCGCTTCATCATCTTCTCACCCAAATTTCCAAATTCGATCGATGCTAAACTCGTCATCACCATCGTCACTCTTCTGTTTATCGTTTCCACCCTCTTTTTACTCTTTCTCCTTCTTCTATTCCCCTAGCCATTCAAGGTAATCAAGCACCACATTCAAAGACCATCGCAACAACCACCACCATGATCTGAACGTTCATAGCACTTAACAATTATGTCATATCATCTTCACCACCTCTCCTATCAACCACCATCATCTTCTCCGCTAACAGTTATGCTCACAACCTTCATACCCCTCGCCTTTTTTTATTCAAAACCATAAAACAAGATTTAAGAATCTAAATAGACCTTATTATTTGAATTCCTAAATGCTTTTACTATGATTCAAAACCACAAATCATTTATGAAAATGCTTTACTTAAACGATGATTTATCACTCGTATGTGTATATGGTATGAGATGTGTGATGTGATGAAGGAAATGATGCAAAATATTATGTAAAGCAAAGTGAAAGGTAAATGGAACCTAACAAAATGATATATGTGCCCAATTGTGTATGAAAAGTCTTGCAAGAAATAACAATGGAACGAAATGAAGCTACAATTGGTGTGTCGCTCAACTGACGGTGACATTTATACTCGAGACTGTTACGCGCCAGGGGATTGGAATGTGTTATCAATGCCAAATGTTGTGGGTCTTGCACTTGCACAAACCATATGTTGTGGGGTCTTGTACTTGAACAAACCATGTTTTGTAGGATCTTGTACACGTGCAGAGCATTAACTATATGGTTATGATTATGAAATCGGTTGCTTACTATTACCTTATCATTCTTGCACTAGAATGATATGTGTATAGTTATGCAACTGATTTAAAAAAGTAAAAGAGTAAAATAAACTAACGAATGGATGAAAGAAAGATAATGAACCTAATAAGAAATATTATGAAAGCCTTGTTGCTATGTATGTAAGGTTATTACGTGTTCATGAATGAAGGACATGACTTATTTTATTATATATAAAATTAAAACTTACTCAGCAGCGCTACCTTTTGCGTTCATGTTAGTTGGCAGGAAAGCTGGTGAGCAAAGGATGAGTAGACATGGGATTCAAGTTACTAGTCAATGAATAAATAATGGGATGATAAAACAATGTTAAAAGATTGGATGTTTTAATCCATGACAATTTGATGTTTCCTAAATTAAGACATGCTTATTTAAAGCTAAGCTTTTGTTCTGGTTATTTGGTTTATGGAATGCATATGTATATATACAAGACTCTATTGTGATGTATGCTTATGTGATATATGCACTATAATTTGGATGTGATCGTTTTCGAGCCGGATGTCTCTTTGAAAGTGGTATCTCTGTCTCCCAAGATAGAGGAAAGACTGACCATCACCTACCCCTCCCAGACCCTACTCTTAATGGGACATACTGGGTATATTTGTTTGTTTGTTTGCTAAAGTTTGTCTGCTGCAATGTTATCGAATAATATAAATGTAAAATGTTTTATGCTATGAATTTATGATTGACGAACTGTAAGGTCTCATGTGAACATGACCTTACACTGTTAGGACCGAGTACGAACTGGTACTAACCGAATCTACATGAAAACCAGATCAAATATTGCGGAATCCTATTTGATTGGCGATCCAATCAGGGAGAACGTTAATCTGATCAAAACTAACATTTAGAAAATGTTAAGAATTGATTAGGAATGATCAGGAACGCTCTATGAAGTTGGAAGGGACGACTTGGACGTTCTGGGACGGCTAGGGTTGTGAATGCTCGAAGTGTTTCGTTTTTCCACGAATTAAGTGGTATTTATAGGTTACAGTCTTCATTCGTATGACTGAGCCATAAGTATGGCTCAGTCGTGCGACTGAGTCATATGATCCATTCATACGTACGTATGAACCATAAGATTGAATCATTCGTACGACTGAGTCATTTGCATGACTCAATCGTGCGACTGGCTCACACGCATGGTTCAATCGTGCGACTGGGTCATAAGACTTAGTTACACACATTCCTGAATCTTTATTGACACAGAACTATGTATAAAAACTGTAAACCTATATAACATGTTCATATATGCGTGTAATAAACACTAATATAAAGATACAAGACATTCAATAACACATATTCATTCATTCAAGAGTCTTTCATTACAAATATCAAACGATTACATCATTGTAGCAAAATAAAAGTCCTTAAACATTTAAGTACATTAGAACTGGAACTAGGGACATGTGTACCAACATACACCTAATTCGATGACGACCCACTTGAATATCATTCAAAGACTGACCACCGACTAGATTTGTTTAGAAACTGACCACCACCCAGATATGTTCAGATTATCTACCCTTTCTCATTTGATCTATTTGAAATAGAGAAGATGATGATTGATTGGGGGTTTTTGGTTCGAGGATGGTTGTAATGGTTATGGTGATGGTCGCCAACAACATGATGGTGATGATAGTTGGTGATGTGGTGGTCGAACGTTTGGTGGTGCTGTGCATCTGATCATATGAATGAACATTATTAGGTTTATATATGTAGTTATTTATTTATTTAGT
This sequence comes from Flaveria floridana, assembly GCA_018326465.1. Taxonomy (NCBI): domain Eukaryota; kingdom Viridiplantae; phylum Streptophyta; class Magnoliopsida; order Asterales; family Asteraceae; genus Flaveria; species Flaveria floridana. The sequence goes on along the minus strand of BJCO01724010.1, from coordinate 1,436 downwards.
TCATTTAGTAATTTACTTTATACGATTTATAACATAGTAATAATTTAGTCCAAGTGTATTTTGGTTATTTTATATAAACTTAACAAAAATAAATAGATGGTGGTTAGTGTCTCGTACTTGATTGTGATATATTTTATCCATAATGGTTGAAACAAGCATTTTTTTCAACTATAGTATGAAAACAATTATGACCACCAAACCATAGGGACTAAAACCTTAAATTACACTATTTTTTACTAAACTTCGTTTTTAGTCCATGTGGTTCGACCCATTTAATCATTTCATTTCAAAGTTAAAAAGTCCTTTTTAGTACCTGAAGCTTCATTTTCAACGCATTTCCAACCATTTTTGTAACGTTGTTCATTTTAGTCATTTGATAGTGGTCATGTGCCCCTCACGTGAATAACATTTTGTCTTTTTGTATCCACCCTTATGTAGAAATTAAAAGTCACCTTGATACACCTTTTTCATCTTCCTCACATTCCTTAAGTTATATTTCAATTTCACTCAAACCCTCATGCTTGAAATAATCTACAAACCAATTCACTATTTCACCATAATCTGTTAATTGATTTCAAGAAAGATTGAGTCTTTTATCATCATCGCACAAGGATGCTTAATTTGTGGTATGTTTGAAGACATGGAGAGGAGTTTGATCCTTATTAAGTTTATGACGTGTGTCATTTACTACATTTAGCCTCACATCTTGCTTCTTCTAGTGTGATTAGCAAGTTTATTTAACTTTTTCTTAGTTTTAGGTAATAACCCTACAACCTTCACAATGAAGTTCAACCATGGAGTAATCTTCACCTCTTTTCTGTGATAGAAAGTACAAGAATTACATTAACCTTGTTGATAGTGATGGTTTTTAATTACATTAAGTAGATGCTATTATTCAAGAGTTAGGGTGGAAGAGATGATTTATTGTAACTTTTTGAATCCTAGACAATATTTGAATGTTGATTTAAGGGCATTAGGCAATCATACAGATGTTGTTTGCTAATTGCAAAATGTTGGAAAGTTTCAAAAGCAAGGATTATCCATTTAATTTTAAAAATGAAAAGAGATTAAACTAACGATTTTATAAAATGATAAGAAAGATCTGTGTGATGTACACTTTAGTAAAATGACAATGAATTAGAAAAGTATACTCTTATACCTAACTCTAAATTTCGTAATTGTTTCATGATTATTGTGAAATGAAATTAATTATGTTAAATATAAGAGGAACACAATGGGACCCAAAAGAGACAAGTTGTGTTGGCATCACAATTTTTCTTCAAAGTTGACACGACCATTTGACAAACTTAATTAACGTGGTATATGAATGCAAGAATTATGATGTCTTTGAATGTGAGTTTTCTAAATAATTATTATAATACTAATTCAGAATAGTATCATATTTGTTGTAGTATAAATAATAAGTTGATTTATAT
>BJCO01724004.1:0-20136 GCA_018326465.1 Flaveria floridana | reverse complement strand
CTCTTTTCTTTATTTTTGCACTGTTTGATTCTGTATTCTTGAGATATCATTGTGATTATCATCTCAATAGCACGGAAATCGAAACCTACAACGACTGAAGAACAACCTCTTCAGCCGTTTACAACTACTGAGCTATAACAGCTGAAGAACAAACTCTTCAGCTGTTGTACAAACTACTGAAAGGAAAAATATAAAACTACTGAAAAGAAAACCATCACAACAACTGAAGAAGACTTCTTCAGCTGTTGTGACAAACTCTGAAGCTTCAGTACTTGCTCATCAGACTTGGGCTTCAGATGATTTATCAACTGATGACTTCAGTAGATGTCATCAGCTGATGTCTTCAGTCTTTGTCTTCAGACTTTGTGCATCAATAGATGATCTTTAGTTCTTCAATTCTTCAGCTTTTGATCTTCAGCACTTGTCTTCAGTACTTGAAGTCTTCAGTACTTGTATGCTTTAGTACTTCAGACTTCAGTACTTGCCTTCAGTACTTTGGGATCTTCAGCTGTTGTACTTCAGATCTTTGATCTTCAGCTGTTGATTCTTCAGACTTTGTCAAACTACTGATGAAGGTCTTCAGCAGTTATTGTGATGTCATGTGGGACTTAGAGGTTTTCCTGATCTTGGCTCATTGGTTCTTTTGGTCCAACAAAGAAGGTAAAGACTGACATGAAAGCATACAATATTTTGGCAATGACTTTGCCATTTGAAATCTTAACACGGGTTGATAATTTCAAAACAGCAAATGAACTACGGAAGGTTCTTCACATAATGTGTGAAGAAAGTGAAGAAATCAGGGAGATCAAAGAAGAAATATTGAGGACCCAATATTAAACTTTCCATCATGTTCAGGAAGAATCAATTCCCAAACAAATTCACAGATTTGTACAACTTGTAAATGAGATGATTGTTTATGGTCTCAAATAAGAATCTATTGAAATAAACAAAAAGATATTGCATACACTAACTGAGAGTTAGACTCAGTTAGTCTCACTCATGAAAGCAACATTGGATCTTGAAACACTGTCATTGGATGCTCTAGTGGGCAAAGTGGAGGCACTAGAGTTAGATGAAAGATCCAGAAACAACAAAATAATCAGACATGTAGAATCGTACAAGTTCAAAGAATTGCAACGTACGGACAATGCTTTCTTGACAAGCACTGGAGAAGATGAAGATGAAGAATTCTTAGATACTAGTGAGACATCAGTCTTCTCTGTACCAGATACATCCAACAACAAACAAAAGTCCAAAAAGACTGATGTTCATGCTTCACATGAAACAACACCTCAAAGCAAAAAAATCAACATCATCATGCTTCAAGCTCAAGCAAGCAACAACAGACAAAGTCATAAAACATACATAAGTTTGATAAACCTATGGATGCTCTTACTATCATTCTTCAAAGTGAAGAGAAGAAGGCAGCTTATGCAGCTTTTTCAACTAGCTTTGAAGCTTATTTGGGTGCGAATCTCACACCATCTCAAATCACAACAAGATTTGGATGAACTACCACCAGACATGGTTGAAGAAATGGATCTTCATTAGTCCATGGCAATGATTGCCTATAGATTAAAGAGGTTTCTAGAAAGGAATAGGGGATTAAGCATGGATAAGAAAACAAAGATTGGTCTTGATAAAACCAAGGTGAGATGCTACAACTATCAATTCTATGGCCACTTTTCAAGAGAATGTCAACAACCTAGAGTTGACAGACATGAAAATCTATCACAAGCTTCAAGTAGCTATCAAACAAACAGACAGATTCCACCTCCATCAGTATCCCTACTACACCAACTCCACCACAAATTACACAATACAGTTCAAGCCAGTAATCCAAATCATCAGCCATTATCATCAAGAAGGATGGTGAATGTGACCAGAGCATGTATGAAGCTGAAATTCAATTTCCAGATCATGCACTCATGGCAGACATTAAAGACAAAATTTTAGAAATCCCGAAAGAGGTAATGGAGAACCACTACACACAAGCATGCATAGATGAAGTCAATAGATACAGAGAACATGCAGATATACTTTCTAATAAAGTAATTGAAACAAACTGTAACAAATAGTGGCCCATGCGCCCAACATGTTGAACATGCACCTAAGTGTTGGCCATGCACCCAAGTGTGGGCCATGCGCCTAAACAGTGTTCCCATGCGTCCAGAATTACTCTGGTGTCTAAGTGTTGGGTCATGCGCCTGAATAGTGACCCATGCGCCCATCATGTTAGCCATGCGCCTAAGTGTTGGCCGTGCGCCTAAATAGTTCCCATGCACCCAAGTTGCTAAAAACGGCTAAGTGTTGATGCGCCTGAATAGGATACATGCGCCTGCATAGTGGTGAAGCACCCAAACAGGGGTCATGCGAACAAATAGTGCCCATGCGCTAAGACAGAATTTTTATGCTCATGCGCCTGAGAAGTCCCATGCACCCATTTTGGACTTATGATTTTCTAAGTGGTTTTAAGTGGTAGAATAGAGATATAGGCCATGTTATGATGTGATGGCTTATGCTTGATGTGTGCATGGTGATGTGATGAAATTATGATGTGTATGTGTGTGAGTGATATGTTATCTTTCTTCGGTAAAGAGCTTTCAAAACATATGTATTACGTTATGTAATACGATATGTGTGACTTTCCGTGGTAGGATGTATGGATGAATGAATAAAGTGAATAAATGAATAAATGTGAAGTATTATGTAACGAACTAAAAGATAATGATAAAGTATGAAATGAAGGAACAGGTGAGATAAAGAATGATGAGTAAGGAAGTGACGGATGATGAGATCCGTCTCGCGTACACCGGTACTGTGTCAGTGTTCGGACATGAGTTTGGGTTTGTTTATCAGGCCCCGGCACTGTATCAGTCTTCGGACATGAGCCGGGGGTATTGCATGAGACAAGATAATGAGGTGAGCGACTTTGTGATGCAAAAGTCTCGGATAAAGTTCAATCGTTGAGATTGACCATGAGGTGGGTGACCCTGTTGTCACAAAAGACTCGGACAGAGTTCAATCCCTGTGATTGACTTGAAGGGGATCTTTGTCATGTATCCCATTGCTATGTCAGTCTTCGGACATGAGTCGGGGGTTTGTTTATAGGCCCCAGCACAGCATCAGCTTTTGAGCATGAGTCGGGGATATTGCATGAGACAAGGTTCGAGTAATGATGAGTAATGAATGAAGGAATGAATGAATGAACGAATGATGATGAAGATAATAATAATAATTATTATGAGTATGTATGTTTGATGTATGACAACTGATGAATGTAAAGTATGAAAAGAAAGTAAAAAACAGTGAAAAGTATAAACGAAAGTATGACTAGGAAAGTAAATAAAAGAACGAAATGAATGAAGAATATAGAATGAATGTATGTATGATGTATGACCACGGTTGAATGAAAAGACTAGTTTTTAAAGGAAGTAAAGTATTTTATTATAAAAACTAGAACTCACTCAGCGTCGCTGACTTTTTGTATGCATGATAGTTGGCAGGTATTTTGTTCATGCTGAGAAGTTGCAAGCATGGATGCATAAGCTACTGGGAGCGTTTTGAGACTGGCATCCATATTTTGGCATGTCATTGTATTTTGTTATGAAAACGAATGTTGTAATGTAATAGAATGACATGTTTTTAGTCATTAATGAAAGTTTTAATTTCCGCTTCAAAGGTAATGTATGTTTTTTTAAAATGTTTTATATGCGATGAATGACCAACTATGAGGTGCCCGGGAACGGGGCCTTACAAGTTGGTATCAGAGCTAAAGTTTAAGTGAATTGGTAAATATTTTCAAAACCTAATCTTAAACTGAGAATGGGATGAAAGGAAAGGGATGCCTGTCCTAGTAGCTACGTACCTGCAGGTAAAGGTTTATTTTAACATTTTAAGTAAGTTAAGGTTAACTGGTATGATGTGCTCATGTTATGTGGTTAGTGTGCTTTAGTGTAGATTTAGATACTGATGTAGTCAGGATAGGAAATGCTTGGGGTGTGAAGAGTAAAGTAAGTGGCTAATCACAACTGGCCACTGTAATTAGGGACTTACTATACTTGACATAATCCGAGTTATTACCTTGAATGACTGTGTTAGTGTTTGAATCTTATAGTGATTAGAGAATGGCTGGAGGTAGATCATCTAAGGCCTCTAGTGGTGGAGCACAGGGAGGACGTGTTGCTAAACTGCGTGTTACAAGGAATAGGGCTAGGGCTACCAAAAGGATACGTGAGGAGCCCGAGATGCAACACCAGGAAGGTGGTGATTAGAGCGCGAACTTGAGGGCCTTAGTGAAAGAGGCAGTAGTAGAAGAGGTCCATCAAGTTATGCAGACGATTCTCCCGTGTATAGTAATTGAAGTGATTAAAGCAGTGAAGGAGGATGATAGGAAGGAGAAGAGAAGGACCACTGAGAGAGGGGAAGGAGGACGACCAGCGACTGAGACGGTTGTCTCTAGTGATGATGAGGAGGAGGAAGAAGCGGTGCAGGAAACTACACGTGGTTGTAACTTTGGGGCATTCCAAAGATGCAAGCCCCCAACGTTTGATGGAAATGGGAGTATCATGGCTGCTTACTTTTGGGTGAGAGAGATGGAGGCGGTACTTGATATCAGCGAGTGCCAAGAGAATCAAAAGATAAAGTTTGCTACCCACTCGTTTGTGGGCTCGGCCTTATGCTGGTGGGACAACATTATTCAGGCTGAGGGTACCAGGGCAATCGGGAGAATAAGGTAGAGTGAACAGAAGAGGCGGGTAATCGAGGAGTTTTGTCCTCACCATGAATTGGATAAGATCGAGAGAGAGTTCTTGTAGCTGGAGGAGGGAATGATGACACACCAGCAATACACCACTAAATTCAACGAGATGGCTAGGCTGCTCCTGGATCAGGTGACTCCTGTGTCATGAATGATTAAGAGGTACATTCAAGGACTGCCTACGGATATCAGTAGACATCTAATCACTGCCCGACTAGGTACATTTAGATCGGTGGTCGACTTAGCTGGGAGATTGTACGACGAGCGAGAGGCGATGGCCATAACGGACAAAGAGAAGGAGCGGAACTATGTTAAGAATGAGAATGGAAGGCGAGGCAATGATGGTGGATTTGTGTCTAGAGGTGAGACATTTAAAGTCGATATTAGAAAGAAGGAAACAAGGAGAGAGGAGGTATGCAAGAAGTGTGGTAGAGGCCACGATAGGGAGTGTAAGTGGGGACTGAACGTCTGCTTCTAGTGTGGAAAGGAGGACCACAGGGCAAGAGGTTGTCAAATGGCTAAATGCTATGACTGTGGCAATACAGGAAACATGAGCAGTGACTGTAAGAAGTCGAGGGCAGGGAGCTCCGGTACAAGGAAGAAGAACAGAGAGTGAAGGCTAGAGCCTTTGCTATGACCGGGAGGAGGCTAGATCAGACTCTGAGGTAACGTCAGCTACGTTTTTGCTAATTTAGATTTACGCATTTATACTTTGATTATATTGCTAGTAGTAGTTTCATTTCTGCTGCCTTCTATGATAAGTTGCATGTTAGGAGTAGGAAAATCGATGTCATTCGACATAGGAACTACTATGGGTAAGTGTACTAGATTACCTGATGCACTAAAGGATCACGTAACAGAATTGAGAGAGCGCTTGTTTTCTCTTAGATCATCCACAATAGACGTACATGGATAGACGTACACCTCCGGGTGAATTGAACAGTAACTTATGAGGTAAGCACTTGGTGTTGCAGGAAGATGGATTGATTTACAATGCTCGACAAGAGTTCGACGCTGACCTATAGTAATAGATTATGACGAAGACTTTGTCTAGGAAGGTGGATCATTCGATTTAGAAGGCAAGTAAAGCTAACGTAAGGCATAGAGGGTCATTCTATTTTGCTGCTCAGGCAGGAGAAGTGACACACCAATTGGAGCAACCCGATGAGTTAAGTGGAAATTCAGATGTTCCATGTATCTCATCCAAGAAAGTGCTCAATCGGGTGAAGGAATAAGCTACGAGGAAAAACTTGTGTTCGTTTCTAAAAGAAGAAAGAGAAGGTCTAAGGAGAATGGTGGTTTCACTGGTGTAAGTGCGGTGGAGCCCAAAGGGAACTAAGCCTATGTGTAGGGACAAGGAAGAGGTGAACAGTGTCACCTGTAACTGTTCAAGAGGCGACAGGTTTCGGGGACGAAACCTATTTAAGGGGAGTGGACTTGTAACACCCCAAATTTTTATTTAAAAGAAGAGAAAGGAAAAGTAAATAGAATGAAAAGAAAATAGACACAAGTGGAAGGGGGTAAAGTGTACAAAATACAAAAGTTTATTTTTTATATTGTAAATGGGTATGGCCGCCCACTTTAAACCAGTTATTGCTTTTCTTTCAGATGAAGAAGCAGGAGAAGAAACTCTCGGTTTTTAGAGAAAGAAAGGAAGAAGAAGCTTTAAAGGTAAGTTTTCTTGAGTATATGTTCGTTTTTAACCGAATTCATGAGTGGTTGACCGAATTCTTAATGTTTTAGAGTTGGTTTTCCAGAACTTGAAGTTGAATTTTCTAGTGGAAGTGTTTAGCTCGAAGATCTGCTTGAAGGTAAGTTTCTAGAACCCTTTTTTACTGATTTTGAAGTGTTTGGGGATATTATGTATACTAAACAAAAGATTTTAAAAGTAACCGTGGGTTTACAGCAGTATGTTCGGGCATGATGTATGTATGTATGTTTTAGAGTTTGATTATCGGTTAGAAATTGATGTTTAGCATTTTTAGGTGCCCTTAGTATGTTCGATCTGTGCTTGGGATGTGTTAGAAATATTTTAGAACGGTTCCATGCGCCCAAATAGTGGCCCATGCACCCAGCATGTTGGACATGTGCCTAAGTGTTGGCCATGCGCCCAAGTGTGGGCCATGCGCCTTAACAGTGTTCCCATGCACCCAGAATTGCTCATGAGTCTAAGTGTTGGGTCATGCGCCTGAATAGTGGCTCATGCGCCCAGCATGTTGGCCATGCGCCTAAGTGTTGGTCGTGTGCCTAAATAGTTCCCATACGCCCAAGTTGATAAAAACGGCTAAGGGTTGATGCACCTGAAAAGGCGCTATACGCCTGCATAATGGTGAAGCGCTCAAACAGGGCTCATGCACCCAAACAGTGCCCATGCGCCCAGAATGTTTTACACTTGGAATTTTTATGCTCATGCGCCTGAAAAGTCCCATGCACCCATTTGGGAATTAGAATTTTCTAAGTGGTTTTAAGTGGTAGAATAGAGTGATAGGCCCTATTATGATGTGATGGCTTATGCTTGATGTGTGCATGGTGATGTGATGAAATTATGTTGTGTATGTGTGTGAGTGATATGTTATCTTTCTTCGTATGGTGATGTGTGCATTGTATTATGTTATGCAATACCATATGTGTGACTTTACGTGGTAGGATGTATGGATGAATGAATAAAGTGAATAAATGAATAAATGTGAAGTATTATGTAAAGAAGTGAAAGATAATGATAAAGTACGAAACGAACGAACAGGTGAGATAAAGAATGATGTGTAAGGAAGTGACGGATGATGAGATCCGTGTCGTGTACCCCGGTACTGTGTCAGTCTTCGGACACGAGTCGGGGGTTTTTTTATCAGGTGGGGACACAGTATCAGTCTTTGGACATGAGTCGGGGGTGTTACATGAGACAAGATAATGAGGTGAACGACTTTGTGTTGCAACAGACTCGGATAAAGTTCAATCCCTGTGATTGACTCAAAGGGGATATTTGTCGCGTATCCCGTTGCTATGTCAGTCTTCAGACATGAGTCGGGGGTTTGTTTACAGGCCCCAGCACCGCATCAGCTTTCGAGCATGAGTCGGGGATATTGCATAAGACAAGATTCGAGTAATGATGAGTAATGAGTGAATGAATGAATGAATGAACGAATGATGATGAAGATAATAATAATTATTATTATCAGTATGTATGTTTCATATATGACAACTAACGAATGTAAAGTACGTAAAGAAAGAAAGTAAGAGAAAAGAAAGTAAAAGACAGTGAAAAGTATAAACGAAAGTATGAATAGGAAAGTAAATAAAAGAACAAAATGAATGAAGAATATAGAATGAATGTACGTATGACGTATGACCACGGTTCAATGAAAAGACTATTTTTTAAAGGTAGTAAAGTATTTTATTATAAAAAATAGAACTCACCAAGCGTCGCTGAGTTTTTGTATGCATTATAGTTGGCAGGTATTTTGTTGATGCTGTGGAGTTGCAGGCATGGATGCATAAGCTACTGGGAGTGTTTTGAGGCTGGTATCCCTATTTTGGCATGTCATTGTATTTTGATATGTAAACGAATGTTGTAATGTAATGGAATGACATGTTTTTAATTATTAATGAAAGTTTTAATTTCCGCTGCAAAGGTAATGTATGTTTTTTAAAATGTTTTATGTGCGATGAATGACCAACTGTGAGGTGCCCGGGAACGGGGCCTTACACAAACATTTTAAATGAAAGTCTTAAGTAGAACAAAAACAATATGATATAAAAATACTTTCATTACAAAATGATTTAGACAAGTTAATGTCTAAAAAGTTAACACTTGCAGCTCAAGTTGAGCAACTCTCTGTATCCTCGACTGACTCTAAAACATTACAGGCTGAAACTAAAGTGAAACTTCAGAAGTTTCAGGTAAGTAACAAGAAGTTTGAAGAACTTCTTGCACAACAAAGGGCTTTCAAAGACCTTTCAGGTTTAGGATATAACAAAGTAAATCCACCATACAATGATAACTATATTCCTTTACCTGATTTCATGACTACAAACAGGGTGAGTCAGTTGACCCAAATGACAGAACTGATGATTCAAAACCATCATCGTGAACATCATCAAAGTCATCATTAACTACAAAAAAATCTTTGATAAAGTTTGTTAAAAGTCAAGCATCCCCACAAACTAACTCAACAGATTTTTATCAAGGAGAAAATAATGAATTTGATGAACTAACATCCAATGAAGATGATGTTTGACTTATTAGATGATGAGCACATTCAACCAATTACTAAAGCCCAAAAGGTTTCAAGTGTGGCTGATAATCCAACCATCCAATCAAAGCAAAGTAAAGGGTTTGATATCTGCTCTGATGGAAGAAAAGCTGGATCTTCCACTGTCTCTCCTAAACAAACAAATAATACGAAAGGAAAAGCCCCAATTCAGCAAAAATAAACAACAGTAACTTTTCCACTTCTTTTGAAATCAAATTTAAAATTAAAAGTTATAAACAAACAAAGCAATACAAATTTACCATACTGTGAATGGTGTGATCAACACACTCGCAGCACTGAAAAATGCAAATATGGGAAATTTTGCAAGTATTGTCACATGAACAATCACAGTACTGAAACTTGCCATTTTCATAATTATTGTTCAATTTGTAAAATGAATAATCATAGTACTACTAACTACTTTTTCAACAAGAAAAACAAAAAGCAAAACACTCAGTCTCCAGTTGAAAAACCAATTGAGAAACAAACAATTGTTCCTAATAGGAAAAAGATAGGAGTACCAAGACAAACTCCTCATCAAAAGGTTGTTTTAAACAATGACAAAACATTTTATGACTCCTTTAAACAACCACCAAGGAGACATAAGTCTCAACACAAACCACCATTAGACATTAGCACTAGTACGAGAAGAGCTAAAAGTACTTCTCTTGATAGAGCTAAAATCAATCAAAGGAAAACTAGTGTACACAGAACTCCTAAACAACTAGGCAATGCCATCTTAGAAGAAATTTGCATTTTGGGAAATGACGGAAAACCCAAGACCATTTTGGCTTGGGTTGCACCATCAAACTAATTTATGTGATTTCTCAGGGACATCAAAGAATGCCTGACAACATCTAGTATGTTAACAGTGGATGTTCCCAACATATGACAGGAAATTGTTCCCTCTTTCGGGATTTTAAGAGCAAATATGGAGGAAACGTAGCTTTGGAGGTGATAAGACAGGTGGAAAGATAACTGGTGAAGGAACAATATCAAATGGATTAATTAGCTTTGAAAATGTCAACTACTGCTCCAATCTTCAGTTTGATCTTCTAAGTGTGTCTCAAATCTATGATAAGGGATACGCCACCTTATTTGACTCAAACAACTGCTACATCCTCAAGACAAGTTTTCAAATAGCAGAGGATTGTATCCTTTTGAAAACTCCACGTCACAATAACACATACATTGTTGATATGAACACTGTTTCAACAACCACGCCTGAATCATGTATATTACCAAAAGCATCAGAAGATGTTTCACAATTATGGCACAGATGATTGGGACACTCTAATTACAACAGAATGAATCAACTTGTAAAAGGTGACTTAGTAATAGGTTTACTACAAAAAGAATTCTTTTGTATAGGTCATTATACTACATGTCTCAAAGGCAAACAACATAGAGTGTCTTATAAGTCTAAATTGGTAAACTCTAACAACACACCAATCAAATTGCTTCACATGGACCTTTTTGGCCAAACAAGCATTTTGAGCATAGGAAAGAAGCAACACTGTCTTGTTATAGCAGATGATTACTCTAGATTTACTTAGGTGTTCTTTCTACTACACAAGTCAAAAACATCGGACATTCTCAAAACATTTATCACTAAGATTGAGAATCAAGTGGATCTTAAAGTTAAATCATTAAGAAGTGATAATATTATTGAATTCAAGAATGACTCTATTTCTACTATTTATGCAGAAAAGGGAATCAGTCATCAGCTCAGTATAGCAAGAACTCCTCAGCAAAATAGAGTAGCTGAAAGGAGAAATAGAACATTGATAGAAGCAGCCAAATCCATGCTAGCTGACTCTCTATTGCCCATCTCTTTCTGGGCTGAAGCAATCAACACAACTTGTTACATTCAAAATAAAACATTAATAATCAAAGAAAATACAAAAACTACATATGAGTTAATGTTTAAAAGAAAACCTTTCATTGGATTTCTTAAAACATTTGGATGTTCTGTTTCAATTTTTAACATAAGAGAACAATTATCTAAATTTGCTCCAAAAGCAGATGAAGGATTCTTTGTTTGATACTCTGGAAGCTCAAAATCTTATAGAGTATACAATCCAAGACTTAATATTATGGAAGAATAAACTGATGTCATTTTTAAGGAACATTCTTTCACAAAGAAAGTCATTGGATCAGACTACTTGTTTGATATTGATTCATTAACAAAATCATTTGACACATCTTATTTTGATGTTTCAGGTACAAAAGAAGATACTGAATACCCTATCATACCTCCTCCATCAACCATTGATGTTCAACTAACTGCTGATCCTCCAAGGCGAACAATCACATCTCTTTCAATCACCATAGTTACAACTCCTCCAAAACAAACAAAAAAATCCAATGCCACAACCACAACCACGCCATTTTCATCGAAACCTGTGACTACTCAACTACCAAACCAACCAAGGTCACACCAACCATACAAAGTTGAAGAAGATGATGATTATCATTCCCTACCAGACACACATCATGATGATGAAATCTTAGATTTCTTTCATGATTCACCTCAAACATTTAATGAACCCATATAGCCAGAGTGTTCCACAAACTCAACACCTGATCAAACAATCACCAATCTTGATTCAATAATCCCTGTTCATCAGATTGAAACAATAAGAATTCTGTTAGTACTTCTTAAAGATAAACTTGTTGTCTTTATTTGTCTTTGTATTATAAGTTTGTCATAGTATAGGGACTAGTCTTGTAAATAGTAGTTCCTTGTTTATTTATAGTATAAATAGCTTAGACTTGTGTAGGTTAGACTAAGACTTTGAACGAACTGCTCTTACACGTGTAATTGTCTTTGCTCTTATCAATAAACTTCTATTAATTTTTCTTGATATGGTGCATTGATTTGATTACCTATGTTTGTTTTGATTGAATTGCCTTCTGATATAATCACAGATCTATACATTTGATCATATCAAATGGTATCAGAGCTGTTGGTTCAATGATTGATATTGTACGAACTTGCAAACTCAAAATCATTTGAATCTGTGATTGATAAGCAATTCAACTGAAATATTGTTGCTTTCAGTTTTGTTTAAGCATCAGAAACATGAATTGAATCACAATTATCAGTTTAATTCATCCAATTTCAGTGAATTGATCGATTTGTGTTCGGAAGTGTTCTTCAAGTTCGAACTGAAAAATCAACAAAATCACTAAGTTGTTGTTTGTAATTAAAGAAATTGAATGGAAAGGATTGTTAATCGACATAAAAGCTACTGATTTGGAAGATTTTAAATCAATTCATCAAGTTTCTAAGATTTCAGAAAATTTGAGTTTGTTATGTTCATAAGAACAAGATGAATTGGGCGTATTAGGGTTGAAAACTACTGAAAATTGCCTAAGTGTTTAGGCGCTTGATAATTATTCAGGCGTTTTACAACTGTTTCGGCATTTTTAGGTCAGGCGTTTTACAACTGTTGAGACTTATTTCAACTATCTGGACACTTTCGAATTAACCAGATACTAAGTAATTCTGGTCGCATTTCAACTGTTTAGGCGCTTCTGAATTGTTTGGGCGTCCCACAACTGTTTGGGCGCCCAACAACTGTTTGGGCGCATCACCACTGTTCAGGCGTTTCTAAGGTTGGGTGTTTTTGAGAATTATTCTAAGGCAACCCCTTAGACATTTCTAGGTCAAATGCAGAAGTATCACAACTGTTGAGGCGTTTCAACATTGTTTAGGTGCATCAACCTTAACTTTTAGAATTTTTTTCTTAAAAGGGGGAAAAATCCAGAAAATATTTTTAATTCATTTCATAAATTCAAAAACTTAAAAAATCAAAAAAAAATATTCTTTCTTCTATAAAATCAAAATCTAAAAATGGTGAAATCAGAACTCTGAAAATAGAGTTCCCAAACTTAAAAATAGAGAAAACTTTAAAAATTGGTCACTTAGATTAAAACATCACCTAAATTCCATTGATACTGATCCTTGGAAGTCTATTGAAAAAGGACCGTACATTCCTATAACCATCAATGGGCCTGATAGGGGTTTTCTCTATACAAAAGATTGACAAGAACCCTACACTGAAGATGGTCTACAAGGTGATGATTTGAGAAAGGTCAAGAATGATATCAAAGCTTACTCACTGATGTGTAAAGGACTACCTCTTGAAGTCCTAGCCAGGCTTGATGGTTATCAAACTGGTTACACAATGTACAAAACTTTGAAGACCATTTGTGAAGGAGGTAAAGAGATACAAAACCTGAAAAAGCAAAAATTGAAGAGGAAGTTGGAGCTTTTACAACATCTATCTAGTGAGATCATAAACCAGATGATGAACATATATGTTCAGCTTACTACAGAGATGTCAACAGCTGGCATTACACATGATCTTGATGATCTCAACATTAGACTTCTCAATGCTTTACCATCATCATGGAAATAAACAGTGACATTGTTAACGGACACAGAGAAATTTTCTATGGATCTAGATCTGTTAATTGCAAAGATTGAATCTGTGGAGATTAATGAGAGTTCAAGAAATAATGACAGAACATCATCAATGTCATAGTATTAATTTGTTGCATCTCCAGCAAACACTGTTGAGAATGCTTTCATGGGTAAGAATGGAAGTGTAACTGAAGAAGAGGGAGATTTATTTGTAGGAGCAGGATTCTTTACTAATTCATCATTCACTAGTTCACCTACCTATGCAACCAAACCTCAACCTCAACCTCGGTCTTCTCCTATTTCTCAGAGTTCAAATCCACAAATAGAGACTCTATCTTTTAGCTCTGCTAAGTCTGGTAAAGTTAAAGATGTGATAAACATCCTATTAAAGGATGAAGAGTCTAAAACTGCATTCACTGCCTTTATGGCAAGCTTTCAAGCATATCAAGGTAGTCATCTAACACTGTTTGATATTGTTTTGCAGGACCTATTTGAGATGGATCCTGAAGATGTTGAAGAGATGGATTTAAATTGGAAGATGGTAATGATTGCATAAAGAACACAAAAACACTCATTTGTCAACAAGAAATATAAGCCTAGTGCTAATAAGACTGTTGGTTTTGACAAGTCAAAGCCAAGGTGTTTTAATTGCAACAGTTATGGGCATTTCTCTAGAGAATTCAAAGCCCCAAGGAATAATGGAGGAAATGCTCAATCAAGTTCTAGCAATCAGAGGTTCTAATCAAATCAGAAGACATTCCAAAAGCCATATCAAAGTCTTCCGATGCAAGAGCCTAAAGATGAATGAAAATCATCTGATGAACCTAAGAAAGCTCTTGTAGTCAGTGTGAAAGATGGATATAATTTGAGTGCCTATACTGAACAGTTTACCAATGATCTAACCTCAATTTTGTCTCTTGTTACAGAAATCCAAGGGGAAGATTGGTCGGAGAACTATGATCCAAATGTGGAAGGTGAGAATGAAGAAGATAAGTATAATTGGAGTGACAAGTCTGATCCCAAAGAGGATTCAGATGAGATTGCATTGATGGCTCAATCTGATCAACCTAAGGTTGAAATTTCACCCTCAAACTCTGAAACTTCATCCCCAAAATACCCTAAAATACCATCTGAAGTGAGGGAGAAACTTTGCACCAAATCATGCTTCGAACATGTTGAATACTATCAAAGCTACTCATATAAATTCTGCGAGAAACTTAAACAAGAAAAGTCAATGCATAACAAATTAAAAACTGACCACAAAATAGCAGATCAAAAGATCATTTGTCTTTAAACATAGTGGAACAAAACACTAAAAGAGTTAGAATTTGTTTCTAAACGGTTAGAAGAAATGACCAAAAATTTAGAACATGAGAAGATAGCACATGCTGCTACTCAGGTAGATCTTGCTAAAGTCAAAAGTTCAAATATTATTGTTGAAAACTTGGTGAGTGAAAGAAAAGAAAAACAAAAAGAAGGTTTAGGATTCACCCATGAACCAATGCCTGATTCAATAACCAACACTCTACCAGAAAACTTTAGCACGTATTATCATTCACCTGAAAACAAAGCTAAACTCAAAGCTTATCAGAACAAAACCAAGAACTTTGATAATGAAGAAGAAAAGGCAAATGTAAAAATCTTTGTTGAGAAGGACGATGAAAAGATCAAAAATGGCCATCCCATAAAGATTAAATTATATATACCAAAACAAAAACATAAGAAAACTTCTGATCCAACTGATCCTGTGTTGGAAGAAGAGACAATTAAAAGCAAAGAAAAAGCTAAACAAGAGGAAAGAACATCAGAATATTCGAATTCTGTTGATCTAAAACTGAAAGAAAATGAAAAAGAATCTTCACCTGAAGATGTTCAATCTAAAATTAAACCAAGTTCTTCTAAACAAAGAATCAACGAAGAAGAAGAAAAGCAAATAAAGCAAAAAACTGAACAAAATAAAAGTTCACAAAATACAACAAATTTAACAAATAGAGCAACTAAACTTAAACCAATTAAATTTGTGTCTGCTTGTTTAATGAACATGAACTCTTTCCAAGAAATTAAACTAAGTGCTAAGGACAAATCTCACTTTGATCTGAAAATGGGTTCAGATTCTAAGACTTCCGCTATAACATGAAGATTTGTTCCTAAGGAATCAAAGAAAGAAGTTCAAGAACAAAAGATGAAAAAGAATATATCAAAGAACAAAATGTCAACTCAAAATCAAAACTTTACAAATAAAAAACAATTTAACTTTTTGACGCCAAAATATAAACAAGAATCATATATTGCGTCAAAATCAAAAGTTAACAAACAACTGTTTAAATCTCCACAAAGGTACTGTGAAATATGTGATAAGTACAATCACAACACTGCTGAGTGCTTTTTCAATAAGTATTGTCATATCTGTGACATGAGAAATCATTCTACAGCAGATTGTAATTTCAACAAATATTGTACCTATTATGATGAGAGAACTCACAACACTGAAAACTGCTACTTTAGAAAGATTTCACCTAAGAAAGGATTTACCAATTCAAACTTGAGCAAAGGTTATGTTAATCCTCAGTATCTGAGAAATCAAGCTAATGGATTTTAAAGATTGACTAACCAATCCTCTTTAGGTTTGAAGTCTTTCCAAAGCAACAATTATATGAGACCAAGACAAGTTCAGAAAGAGCAATTCATACCAAGAGCTGTAAGAATGACTAATAAAAATGTTGGTAATCAATATTTTTCAAAAATTAGTCAATCAAGTGGTATGAATGTTTACAAAAATAATCAACAACACATGCATAACAAAATTGGCAATTTTACTAAAAACAAGCCAGATTTGAATAACCTTCATTTCAAGCAATTTACTATTGTTGATAAATTTAGAAAACCCAAGACCATTTCAGCTTGGGTAGATACCTCAAATTAACATTCTTTGTTGTGCAGGTACACCCGAGAAGACCACTCAATACTTGGTACGTGGATAGCGGGTGTAGGCGGCACATGACAGGCAATCATGCCATACTGCAAGAATTTAAGTTAAAGGATGGAATGCACATCGCCTTCAGTAGTGATGTAGGTGGAAAGATAATAGGAGAAGGAACAATATCCAATGGGATAATAAGCTTTGATAAAGTCAACTTTTGTTCTCAGATGAACTTTATTCTTTTATGCGTATCCTAAATATGTGATAAATCATATTCTATTCTATTTGATGATTCTTTCTGTTATGTCTTGAAGCCAGGTTTTCAGTTCAGCAAAGATTGGGTGATTGTTAAAGCTGAAAGGGATTGAGATGTATACAAACTCGATATGTCTCAAGTTGATCCATCAAAAGAAACAACCTGTTGTAAGGCCACGTTCCCGGGCACGTCACAGTTGGCCGTTCATCGCACATAAAACATACATTAATTCAAAACATCGCAACGAAAATTAATTGAAAGTATTTCATATATAATAATGATAACTTTTGCAAAGTAATACAATACAGTTAACTATTACAAAATATCATAATTGCATTACATCATAAAAACTTGATTATTATACTAATGGATGCCATCCCAAAAATGCCAAGTAGCTGACCCTTGCCATCCTCAGCAACTTTTACCTGCCAACTGAAAAATACATAAAAGTCAGCGTTGCTGAGTGAGTTCTAGTTTTATAAATAAAATACATTTCTTTCGTTAAAACCATTCTTTACTTTCATACGTGATCATGCATCATACGTACTGACAGAAAATATTATTATTAACTTTCATTACCATTCATTTTTCCATCACCATCATATTCATAGCATTTCATTCACATTCTCTTTCATGTACATTCTTTCATTTCACGCTTGTCATTAACGTTCTCTTTCGTATACATTCTTATACTTTACATCATTTCATACTTTTGTTCTCATTCTTTCGTAATGTACTTTGCATCATTCTTTTACTTTTTTACTTTCTTACTTTCTTTCTTTCATTCTTTCTTTGTACGTTACGTCTTTCTTTTACTTTCATACAGATCAATGAACAATACCCCGAACATTGTGCACAAAGCTGAGGTTGGGCCTGTGGCAATTAAACCACGAACATTATGCACGAAGCTGACCCAATCACCTAGCACATGTCATCTCTCCCATTCATTCAAACCAATTGGTAATACCCCAAACATTGTGCACGAAGCTGATGCTAGGCCTGTGGTAATTAAACCACCAACATTGTGCCCGAATCTGACCCAGTCAACTAGGGCATACCAAAGGTCTTGTCAATCTCAATAATTGACCCTGTGTGCATCCTTTGGGGTAGCTAACCCACATCACAGTTGAGCTAACGATAACATGGTCGTGCACCTCCTTTTTTTGCTTGCACACCATTATTTCGTTCATTACGTTTTACTTTTCGTCATTGTTATCTTTCACTTCGTTATGTTATTCTTTACGTTCTTTCATTCATTTGTCATACTACGTAAAGTAATAACATAATATTTAACGTATTTTATAACATAAAATAAATACGTATGAATACCGTTAAAAGATAACACATTATACGTACCATATATCGATCATACATTCCATAACCCTAAAACATCCCATAATCATGCTTAAAATGGTTAATCATAGCCCATAAGTCAAATCAGGTCAAACCCTAAAACGGGTCTTCCTAAGAATTCAGAAATAAATCTTAGTGTTTGGGCGTTTGGGTACTGTTTGGGCGTTTCTGCCCTGTTTAGGCGTTTTGCTACTATGCGGGTGTCTGGACTTACACTTAGCCATTTACACTTAGGCGCATGGGCCTTTCGGGCGTCTGGACACTATTGAGACGCATGGGCCTGACTTAGGCGCATGGGCACTTAGGCGGTTAGGCACTATTCAGGCGTTTGAGTTTCTGGGCGGTTGGGCACACTTAGGAAATTTGACCGTTGGGCACATGGGCCACTGTTTAGGTGCATGGACAACCAACTTACACTAAATCAACATAAATGTTGAAATTAGTGAAGCATTGGCTGAAAATGATCTTTTAAGAAGAACCATTTTGGAGCGTAACGTTGAAATTAATATTTTAAGAGAAAGTGCTATTTTAGCTCAATTTGAAACGACACAGGTTTTAACAAACCTTGATAAATGGACCCTTTCGCAAATGAAAAAGGATGAGCTTATTGCTAAACAACAAGGGGCGCGGGTAAACACATCAGATTGGATCTGTATTAAATTCAATTCCACCCCCTTCTACTTTATGTTATTCACCAATCCCCAAACCTCATCCTAAAATGATTTGTTTGAACAACCTACTAATAGTCTGCATGCAGGTTTGAGCGGTGTGAATCTTAAAGAGGTGTGAAATGATTATGATCCTACAATTGGAATGGGATACAATAAACCGAATGTTGACAGTCAACCTAATGATTGTTCAGTCCCGGTTGTTTGTAAATTTATATGTACTGTTTCTTCTAACTTCTTTGATAAGTTTAAAGCAGGTGAAATTCCTACTTTTGAGCCTGTCAGGGTTGTGAAAGAAGAGATAAATCAAGAATCAACTAATCATCAAGCTCCAACAACAATAACCAATCCTAATACTATCAATCAAGATCTATTGGAAGTAGATTTTGTTGGATCTTGCATGCCCAAGACACATACAAGATTGATGTGGTTAGTACGTTATGATCCAAGTCGAGTCATACCTAATAACAAGCTAAACAATCACCAGTAAATATTTATTTGCTCATGAGATCATACAAGTAAATGTTGACACCAATTTAGAAAATGGGTTTTCTAAAACATTGCTTTTGTCATAGAACAACATTATATGGATTATTTGTTCATGAGAAATTATTTGTTTCATTATTTAAGTTAGTTAAATAATGACAAATAAAAGTTTGTTAATGTTATAAAATTAAAAGAGGTTTTAATTTTATAAAATGTATGGTTAAAGAGTGCATTTTCTATAAATTTACAAAATAGGGGGGAAACCATCTTGAATGCATTATTTCAGCTGCCCATTTATGGGGATCGGGAGTATCCTTTAGTCTTGGTTTCTACAAGA
The DNA here is from genome assembly GCA_018326465.1 of Flaveria floridana. NCBI lineage: Eukaryota > Viridiplantae > Streptophyta > Magnoliopsida > Asterales > Asteraceae > Flaveria > Flaveria floridana. The sequence goes on along the minus strand of BJCO01724004.1, from coordinate 675 downwards.
CTTTATTCTCCCTTGCACTCTTCCATCTAACTTTCTCTCTCACACACACAAGCGAGATCTTTTCTCTCATCTTCTTGGTTGACATTTTCAAAACTTTCGCTGCACAGTGAAGAACTTCTTGGCTGAAATTCGGATTTGTAAGAAGATGGAAAGATTTGGTGTCCAACTACCTAACAAGTTAGGTGTTTGCTAAGGCTTGTGGGTATACAAGCTTAAGGCTTTCTTCCTTGAGGGCTACCCATCCAAGAACATCATCATCTTCATATCATCCTTACTACAACATCTTGTTCATGAAAGGTAGTTCAAGAACACCCTATGGTTGCATTTTCATTTTAGATAGCATGCCATTTCACATATATAAATGATCCTTGTTTATGGGTTTTGTTTTTGGTTAAAAGTGGTTCAAACTGAAAGGATCTCAGCATCTAGTTTGATCAATTAGGTTGGATTTGCAGTGGAATTAGCACAAGAATTAGAAATTATAGCAAGAACATAAGAGATTTATCAATGAAACAGTAAGTTATAGAGAGAGAAATTCTGCAAAAAGGTGTATTAAATTGATCACACGCTTCGGCTAGGATTACAATTAGGTCATCTTCCTTATATAGGAAAGATGACGTCAGCTGATGTCACTTGACAGTGACATCAAACCGTTATTACAACAAACTACTGAAA
>BJCO01723999.1:0-16371 GCA_018326465.1 Flaveria floridana | reverse complement strand
CGGGTGATAGGGTTCGTGTTCTTAGGTTTTTGTTTATGTTCAAATTGTGTTGGGATTAAACTTTAGAACCTATTAAGTTCTTTATTGAGTTTAACTTGTGTCTTGATTGTTTAAACAATTGTTTTAGTAAATCTTGATTTGAATTTCATATAATTATGCGCAAGTTGTATGATTACAAGGTTTTGGTTGTTAATTCAGTTGACATGGTGTACTAAGACCTGTAAAGTCTTGGTTATCTCTACCACTTAATCATTTCACCTATAGAGTCCCCGTTAAGGATTTCCCACCAAGTTGAACTAGGCTACTACCGAGAACCGAACCTGAATACAGGGGTGGATTACCCTTTTCTATAATCATCTTCTAATCAATTTCATTAATTGCATTTTGTTTTCTCAATTAAGTTGTTAATCATTCTAACACTCACTTTTCACAGCCAAGAGGCACTAGTTTGATAATTCATTGGTTAATCTATTTTCGTACAAATTAATTTACAACACACCGATCACTAATTCCACGAGGTTCGACAAACTTACTTACCCTAACTAGTTAAGGTGAATAGGAACACACATTTTACATCTTATTTGATTGATACTTCGACATCGATCAGGGTGAATAGCAAAATGAACGCCATAAATGCGTGCGGACGACCATAAAACTGAGCAAAGCGCATGAAAAAATGTGAAACGCAATCAAGCTAATGACTAATGTTATTGGGGTGTTATGTGTAAAAGAAAATTGTTCTAACAAGAATATAGGTTGTATGCCTCTCTACTATGCGATGGCACTGACCTGAGGATAAGCACAACCTAAATATTCTAGAATTCATTGTTGTTTGCACCTCTCTGCTGTGCGATGGCACTAACCTGAGGCTTGGCATCTCTTTGAAATCTCTTAGAATAGTTTCTTCTTGTCAAAACCTGTAGACCGCTCAAAAATCTCCTGAGGATAGTTGATTACCATATAGGTGTGGGATCCACAAATGCTTGTTGAAATAATAAACCTAAATATCACCAATGTATGTCAAAAATCTATGTATTGATTTAGGTGGACAAATATACTAACAATCATTGTGGCAGCATTCTCCGATGGTCAAAATCAATGTGTGCTACACGATAGCTCTAGCATGATTTTCCGTTAGTGCTTTTGACTCTTAGATGAATAAGACTTTCTAATTGGTAAATATAACGTTCTTTGTATCAACATAAATATAAAAGGTCCTAAATGATTATGTTTATGCCTATATGATTCCATAAGAATCTTTCTAGATAAGATGAGAATGCTTGAAGCTGTTCTACACAGGGGGAGAAATTGTTTAAGGAAAGTTAAAATGTTTTCAACCCACCTCAAACGAAAAATACAAAAAAAATTGTCTTAATTTAGTTCGTTTAAAGTTTATCTTAGTTTTAGTTATGTTTGTATCGAGTCGATGTCGGCCTATGTAACAAGAGGAAATCTGTGAATGTCACAAGTTGAACCTAACGTTATCTGATAAAAGCTTGTTTCTTAAATGTTAAAAAGATCACGTCTGAGGTGATCACAATGGTTTTCAAGTAAAAGGATCACGTCTTAGGTGATCACAAGGTTTGAAATGTTAAAAGGATCATGTATGAGGTGATCAAACAGTTTTGATTAAAGGATCACATCTGAGGTGATCAAAAGTTTTCAGTTAAAAGGATCATGTCTAAGATGATCAATGATCATAATGTCATATATCAAATTCAAGTGTTTGAAAGGTTGGGAAAAGTGAAGTCAAACTCATAAGTATGAGCCAATCGCACGATTGGATCATAAATATGGACCAGTCACATGATTAGACCATAAGTATGAACCAATCGCACGAATGGACCATGAGTATGAGCCAATCACAAGATTAGACCATGAGTATGGGTCAAAGTATACGATTAGATCACAAGTATGAACTAATCATGCGTATGGGTCCAGTCACATGACTGAAACACAAATCAGTATAAAAGGGGCTCAGTCGGTCGTAGCCCTACACTTGACTTCAAAAACTCTCTCAAAACCGCCGATTGCAAAGTCACCCTTTTCAAATTTCTTGTTGTGATTACTACTGTTTTAGCATCACCGACCGATTATTGTCCATCTACAGCTACTATGAGACTAAAATCGTGACTAATGAGGATGATTAATCGAACCAAACTATCCGAATGGGTTAAAACAAGAACCGAGACTTAAAACCCTAAAACAGAACTCTTAAATGGACCTAAATGTGTATTTAAAAGAAATTAAGTGTAATATCGAGTCTAGGCGCATCTATTGAATCCAAACTTGAAGTTTAAATGACTGTTTTGACAAAGATTAAAAACTTTGGACTCGAACAGTGCAGATGTAAAAAGACATGCTGATGAACTTCAGTCGCACGATTAATCTAGATGCACGATTCAATCGCACGATTGAATCAATCGGTGAATCAGTCGCACGAGTGACTCAACCGCATGGCATAGCATACGACTAAGTTCAGTCATAGGCTCAATCATACGACTGAGCTCAGTCGTGTGGTTCAATCGTTCGATTGAACCAGTTAGATATAATCTGTTCTAATTCAAATGTCCATCTTTATGAACGGATCTAATGTATTTGGTACTTGTGTTACAGCAACATGCCTGATAGATGGACCATGAGCACTAAGCACAATATATGTGCTTACCTCGATACTACGTCTAGGAACACTTCTAAGTTTATCGGGATCATCGAGTTTCTTCATCGTTCGAGGATTTACAGAGCTATTTCTACTCCGTTAATGTTATTTATGACAATTATGTTACATTAATGTTATTTATGACAATTATGTTAAATGCCTTTGATAAATGATTAATGTATGCATTGTTGGTTGTGTAATCGAACAGATACAACTCAACAGACTGATGACTATGATATTGGTCCCCTTCAGCAAATCAAGACTCAACTCACTATGATTCTTGATTTGCAAGTGATAGTAAGACGGTCTATGAGTTACACTCCAGAGGAGGGAAAAATCATCCACGACCTGACTGACGAGCAGCTTGCCAATATGTTCAGACTAAATCCTGACTAGCTTATCAAAGATGCTCCAGAAGTCGATGTCATTAGTGACGAAGAGCTACAAGGAGTGGATGAGATCGAGATTGAAGATATCACATCAGAGTATTATCTAGAGTACAATGATCGAAGGGTAATGTTATCCCTGACTTGGGTGAAACATTTGGTAGTGATACTTTTGGAACACTTGATGAGAAAGAGAAAGAGAAAGAAAAAGAGGAAGGTAAAGCCCAAGCCACAGACGCTGATGTTGATATAAAGAAGGCTGAGTGGGCAGCTTGTTTGAAAGAGATGAGAGCCCAACGTGAACTTCCAAAGCCAAACGCCTACACCAAACTGTACCAGCTTAGGAGATATCAGAAGGTGTCAGGTAAAATCATCATTTGGGCCTATTTTGAAGATCTAGAGGTGTACGCTGTGAAGCGGGAGAAGGGGATTGAGTACTTCAGATACCCACACGATCTGAAGACTCTTCCTGGTTTTGAGCTAAACAGGTTGGCCTATTTAGACCTTTTGTATGCCAACAAGAGGAAGATGTCGGGTTGGTTTGAGATGGCGCTGAAGAGATAATACCACACCAAATGGGTAAACTTCAGACCTCAATGACTTAAGAGGTCCGTTCATAAGACTGAAGTTGACCATATCATTGGGAAGCCTAAGGTGGTGCTGAAGTGGAGTCCCCCACGCACTATGTCTAAGATCCCTTTATGGGAGCTGCCTCAGGACTTCACTCCCTACTTCAAATGGTGGTATTACGATTGGAGGACGGGGGAAGCAGTCATGGTTTTGAACAGAGAAGGTAAGATCGAGACGATCAGGGATTTGACCCAATGTGGCTCACTAGCTTGTCAGCTGATGACGTTTATACATTGTACAGGTGGCCACTATTCTATGATGCGCAAGATATTGTACAAGCTCTCCAATTCCGACATGTGATACGACTCTGCTTTGCAATTGAGATACACGCAGGAGTCACAAAAGAGGAGAAGTACAAGAAATTCCAAGAATATGTGAAGATTGCTAGACAATAGGATAAACTTGATCCAGGGGGAGTTTATTGATACATTGTTCCTAGTTTATGTACTTCAATGTAAATGTATTTCATTTCTTACACATATGTAATGAAAATGTTGAATGAAATATGATATGCTTTTGATGTTGAATTGTCTTTGTTTATATCATATTTGTATTGTAATTAGTATTACTTATATTTATGAACATTATATATAGGTTTGAGGTTGTTGTACATAGTTCTGAGTCAATAATGATTCAGAAATATGTTCAACTTAGTCAGATGGTTATTCATGCTAATGGACCATACTTACGGGCCATACGCACGAATAAACCATACTTATGGACCAGTTGCACGATTGAACCAGGTGACTGGATCAGTCGTATGACTGAGATATAAGATTGACTCAGTCGCACGACTGAACCTTCAGTCATTTGTATGAGTCAGACGCATGAGTCAATCGCATGACTGGACCATGCTAATGATTCAGTCGTATGAATTAACACTGAAAACCTATAAATATCACATAATTCGTGGAAAAACAAAACACTTCAAATACGATCATACCCTAGCCGTCCAGAGCGTCAAAGTTCGTCCATCCAAGTTCATAGTTCGTTCCTGATCGATTCCAACTCGTTCTTAACGTTTGCTTAATCGTTAGATTGATCAGGTTGTTTGTTCTCACTGATTGGATCGCCAATCAAATAGAATTCCGCGCTATTTGATCTTGTCTCACGCGTAGTCCGTTAGTACTCCGTACGAAAACGGTCCTAACATATATAAACGAGGCAAAACCATCAACGAAACCATTTGAACCTCAGTCACACGACTGAATCATGCGTATGGGTCCAGTCGCACGACTGAAACACAAATCAATATAAAAGGGGCTCAGTCAGTCATAGCCCTACACTTGACTTTAAAAACTCTCTTAAAACCGCCGATTGCAAGTCACCCTTTTCAAATTTCTTGTTGTGATTACCACTGTTTTAGTATCGCTGACCGATTATTGTCCGTCTATAGGTAATATAAGACTGAAATCGTGACTAATGAGGATGATTAATCAAACCAAACTGTCCGAATGGGTTAAAATATGAACCGAGCCTTAAAACCCCAGAACTCTTAAATGGACCTAAATGTGTATTTAAAAGACATTAAGTGTAATATAGAGTCTAGGCGCATCTAATGAATCCAAACTTGAAGTTTAAATGACTGTTTTAACAAAGATTCAAAATTTTGGACTTGAACAATGCTGATGCGAAAGGACATGCTGATGAACTTCAGTCGCACGATTGAGCCAGACGCACGATTCAATCGCACGATTGAATCAATTGGTGACTCAGTCGCATGATTGACTCAACCGCATGGCTTAGCATACGACTAAGTTCAGTCGTAGGCTCAATCGTACGACAGAGCACATTCGTGTGGTTCAATCGTACGATTAAACCAGTTAGATATAATCTATTCTAATTCAAATGTCCATCTCTATGAAAGGATCTAACATATTTGTTACTTGTGTTGTAGTAACATGGCTGACAGATGGACCATGAGCACTAAGCATAATATATGTGCTTACCTCGACACTACGTCTAGGAATGCTTCTGAGTTTATCGGGATCATCGAGTTTCTTCGTCAATCGAGGATTTATAGAGCTATTTCTACTCCGTGCAGTCTTTATCATTCATTGCAGCAGGCATTCCGGGAGAATGCTGTTGCACATCGTTCAATGGAGCCACACAGGATCCAAAGTTCTATCTTCGACCAAAACTTCAACATTGGGGAAGACGACTTCTGAAGGGTCTTGGACTTGGGTGAGGATGGAGGCTACGCAACCAAGCTACATTCCCTGACTGTTCGGGGATGTTTCTTGAGGATCAAGTACGCCAGTGACATCAATGCCGGTGTGCTAAACAAGAGTAACAAGTGCCCACAGTTCAAGTATCTGGCACATGTGATCCTCAAGTGCATTGCCTCCCAGCATGGAGGATTTGACGAGATAAGCGATCAAATCCAGAATGCATTCGTTGCACTGTTATTGAACCATCCATTCAGTTTCTCGCAGATGTTCTTCACTTACCTGATGGAGAACATAGAGGCGAAAGGGAAGGAGGGGTTCTGTATGTACCCAAGGTTTCTTCAGATGATCATCGATGAGAAGTTTCCTCACTTGCCTAAAGAGAAGGATGATACGATGTCTCTAGAGGTGATGGGTGATACCACACTTGGGAGGATGAAGGTGTACTGGGGCAAGCATGTGAAGCCCCCTGTTAGGAGGTTATTTGGCCATCTGGTCAACGTGGACTACGTGGCGCCCGCTCGAAAGAAGTGGAGTCATGATCTGGTTGTCGAGACTCGATCAAAAACAATTTAATTTATTGGTCTTAGCTACCTTTATTGTGGAAGGGTAAGTAAGGTCGTCTCCTCGGGGAATATGTGGAAAGTGTTTAACGATTGTAAATCAATTAATGTAAAAACAAAAACTTTAAACTAAAGGTTACAACTTTGAATGAATTAGTAATCGCACGTGCATAAAGCAAGAAACTTTAAAACGAATTTGATTAAATATTAAGAAACAATCACTTTCGGGTTTCCAATTTTGCAAGATCAACAATTGGTACTCTTAAATTAGGGTTTGTAAGAAACAATACTTCAAGATCTTAGCTTTTGATTAAAGTGACAACAAAGGACCAATCTTTTAACACTCGTTCATTCACAATGTTACCAATTCACTTATATCACGTTGCTTATTTTTTTTAATGAGTTCACGATGCAAGGAAACCAAAAAACAGATAATCAAGCAAACAACTTTATTTATAAGCAAATCGTTTAAATCAATCAAAACATAATATTGCATTCAATAGATCAATGTTTAATACAAAAACTTAATCAATCATACCAATCGTCTCACCTTACAAGAATCGTACACCCGAAAGCAATCAAGAGAACCTAGCCACGCATCATCTTCATTGATCGCTAACCCAACTCTTTGAATCTCTGACTAAGCCTGTTCCTCGAGTACCGCTTGCTAATCGGCTAATGTTTTAAGAAGGATAACCCCCTCTCTATTCTTCTCTTCATGTATGTGGGCTGCCTGCCCCGTCCCGAAAGAGAAGCTTACTCTATTCCAGAAGCAGGAATAGCGGGGCGGAGACAACTACTTTGAACGTATGCCTACTTTACCTACTTGACCGGGGATGTGAATAGCGTCTCCCGGATAGGGGAGGGAGACGCGTCCTCGCCTGTAGGCAAGTGAAAGCAAGGGGTGTCTCAAACACCCCGATATCATGGCTCTCAAACCTAACCTGTGGTGGATCCCGGGCAGACGGCAGGTCGAGGTATTTTTCCCAACCACTTGTTGTTATCGATTGGGATACCCTTTCTGGGGCAAAACGAAATCAGGATTTGGCCGAAAAAGAAGCAGGGTTGGCGATTTGAGCTACCTATTTTTTGTGATCAAATTAGAAACTTAGCTTCCCTAATACCAGCAACAGAAAGAGAAGATATTAACGCGTCAAAGTGTCGATAGCTTTTTTGGCACCACTCGACTATCAGCTTATAGCATTGAAAGGCGGCTGCCCGACAGCGTCTTGACCCCTATCCAATTTTTGGGCTGGCATTATGGGATGATTTTGCCCAACGGGCTGCTTTCGTTCCTTTTGATTTTTTACTTATCGCGAGCCGACTCGCGGCTAATCTTTAGAAGATTAGGTACAAGTCTGAGGATGCCTACATGCGAATTTGCTTCTGAAGCCGAGTAGTCATATAGCGCGAAAGAGTCCAAATAAAAGGCTCGCTTGGCTCAGCTCGGTATCCTCCCGGTCTTTCCAGCTATGGATCCTACAATTCCCTATGAAGCTCAACGATGCAATCAGAACTGTGAGAGTAAGCATGAGAAGGTAGTCTGTCTGCTTAAAAACTTAGGACACCACTTTTTCTAAAGTCGATTTGCGATCGCTCTTTCCCTCCGCCTCGCGGCTGCATGCTGCATCTAAGAGTTTAGTTCCATGAGAATAAATAACATGGCCTGATATGGGCGGGAGGATAATAAGAGTCTCGTCTTTTTTTTCATTTAGCAGGAGTTTACGCTACCAATCTTTGATTTGATGTTGTTAATGCTTGATTCGGGTGAAACCGTGGTGATAATAACTCTCAAAAACACCTTGAAAACCTCTAAAATTCGTCTGGGAGAAGTCTCTTTTCAAAACCTAATGATTAGGATTATATAGGATTTAAAATTTGAAATAACCCTCCAAATATCATGTTAGACCATAACTTACAGACTATAGGCCGTAAGTTACGGTCTGCCTTCAACCAGACGGTCAAACCTTCTGCGTTACGGGGTTCACAGACGGTCTCAGCACAAGTCCATAAGTTATGGACTCAAGCCTTAACTTACGGCCTTTCTGCACTTTTTTTCACAATATTTTCAGATGTAACTTTTCACGAGCTTTCCGTTGATAGGTCATGGGCCTTGTAACTTTTTTCCTAGCCCAAGTTATGCCCATTTTAAGTTACCATGGCCTTGAACCTTCGGTTTTTGCATTTCTTCACTTCTCGGACTCCGATTTCCATCCCGCTTCATCCATACTCTTCATGTTTCACCAAGTTTAGTTCCGGTTTCCTGTTTTGCATCTTTTTATCCAAAATAAGCTTCCTTTAGCTCCAATCACCTATAATCCAAAACACAAACAACTTGAACTTGTTCCACCATAATCATGATGTAAAATTAAGTATTTAGATCAATTAAGCACCAGATTATTAAAACATGATCACGCCACAATGATAGTGATTTAGACATCGAGCCTATTATGGTTAAAGACGACGATGACGACGATGATGATGACCAAGATTACGGTCAGGGTGGTGGAGTTGCTGGCTCTAATCAACCACGAGCCACCGACACGTCCACTATGTCTCCATCACCTCCGCAGAGCAGTTCCTCAGCTCCCGGTGGATCCGAGTAGGCTGCCATCCATCGGGCTTCTTGGTAGATAAAGAGGAGGAGTCAGATGATGAGCCTCTCACTAGGAGAGTCGGTAGTCGAGTTGTGGCAACCGAGAAGGGAAAAGAGGCGGTTGGAGGACACAAGGCTAGTTCTGAGGGTGGTGTGCAGATGTCACAGACCCATTATACACACCCGACCAGCCGATGAGCTCAGGGGGAGCCCCGATTTCCAAGGGTTCTAAGAGGAAATGAATGTCCCAACCCTATGGCAAGAAGGGCAAGAAGTAGAGATTTGAACTTGTCAGTACTTCTACAACTGCCACCATCACAGCCACCACCACTTCCATACCAGCTACCACCACTACCATCCCATCCACCACCACTACCATACCATCCACCACACATACATCCACATCCACCTATCCAACTATGCCCAAAATAGTTCCACCACAAACCATTCCCACTCCTACTCCTATTTACACCACATCCACCACTGCACCTTCTACTCCCCAAGCGGGCACATCTCCACAGTTCCCTCCTCCACAGAGCTCTACTCTACCCAGCGTTGGGTTAGAGGAACATTTGGCCAGCCCAAACTAATTAGTGTTGAAGCTGTTGGCAACCGATGATATGAGGACCAATTAGCTAAACCAACTGATGGCAGTTAATGCAGCACAGGGCAAGCAGATTGCCCAACTTACTGAGAAGAACGAAGCTCACGAGAGAGCTTTAGTTCGAGCTCATAGTGCCCTGCAAGCTCAAAACGAGCTAGTGCTTGCATATACCAAAAGGATTGATGAGTTGGAGAAGCAGAATAAGAAGTTGATGTTGAAGCTGAAGGGTACGAAGAGTGAGCCCTTGAAGATTAAGGGTGATGGTGATGATGATGGAGATAATGATGATGATGATTCGTCTAATGATGAATCAGATGAAGATGATGAGGAGGAGGATGTTGGAGGAAGTGGAAAGGACAAGAAGAGAGGTGATGATGATGATGAGGATGATCAAGGAGGTGATGCAACTGCATCAGCCTTGACTCCATCGATAAGGGAGAGGCAGACCAAGAGAAACCAAGATCAAGGAGCCTCTTCCTCAGCTCCTCAAGCTGAAGAGACACACGATGAAGGGAAAAGTAATGCTCAAATGTTTATGAATTTGAAATTTTTGTACTTGAAATGTTTATTACATTAATGTTATTTATGACAATTATGTTAAATGTCTTTGATAAATGATTAATGTATGCATTGTTGGTTGTGTAATCGAATAGATACAACTCAACAGACCGATGACTATGATATTGTCCCCCTTCAGCAAATCAAGACTCAACTCACTATGATTCTTGATTTGCAAGGGATAGTAAGACGGTCTGTGAGTTATACTCCAGAGGAGGGAGAAATCATCCACGACCTGTCTGACGAGCAGCTCGCCGATATGTTCAGAGTAAATCCTGATGAGCTTGTGAAAGATGCTCCAGAAGTCGATGTCGTTAGTGACAAAGAGCTACAATGAGTGGATGAGATCGAGATTAAAGATATCACATCAGAGTATTATCCAGAGTACACTGACCCGAAGGGTAATGTTATCCCTGAATTGGGTAAAACATTTGGCAGTGATACTTTTGGAACACTTGATGAGAAAGAGAAAGAGAAAGAAAAAGAGGAAGGTAAAGCCCAAGCCACAGACGCTGATGTTGATATAAAGAAGGCTGAATGGGCAGCTTGTTTGAAAGAGATGAGAGCCCAATGTGAACCTCCAAAGCCAAACATCTACACCAAACTGTACCAGGTTAAGAGATGTCAGAAGGTGTCAGGCAAAATCGTCAGTTGGCCCTATTTTGAAGATTTGGAGGTGTACGCTGTGAAGCGGGAGAAGGGGATTGAGCACTTGAGATACCCACATGATCTGAATACTCTTCCTGGTTTTGAGCTAAACAGGTTGGCCTGTTTAGACCTTTTGTATGCTAACCCGAGGAAGATCTCGGGCTGGTTTGAGATGGCATTGAAGAGAGAATACCACACCAGATGGGTAAACTTCTGACCTCAACAACCTAAGAGGTTCGCTCATAAGACTTAAGTTGACCCTATCACTGGGAAGCCTAAGGTGGGGCCGAAGTGGAGTCCCTGACGTATAATGTCTAAGATCCCTTTACAGGAGATGGCTCAGGACTTCACTCCACACTTCAAATGATAGTATTATGATTGGAGGACGGGGGAAGCGGTCATGGTTTTGAACAGAGAAGGTAAGATAGAGACGATCAGAGTATTTGACCCAATGTGACCCACTAACTTGTCAGCTGATGATGTTTATACATTGTACAAGTGGCCACTATTCTATGACACGCAAGATATTGTACAAGCTCTCCAATTCCAACATGTGATACGACTCTGCTTTTTATTCGAGATACACGCAGAAGTCATAAAAGAGGAGAAGTACAAGAAGTTCTAAGAATATGTGAAGAATGCTAGACAATAGGATAAACTAGTTCCAAGGGGGAGTTTGTTGATACATTGTTCCTAGTTTATGTACTTCAATGTAAATGTCTTTCATTTCTTACACATATGTAATGAAAATGTTGAATGAAATATGATATGTTTTTGATGTTGAATTGTCTTTGTTTATATCATATTTGCAATGTAATTGGTATTACTTATATTTATAAACATTATATATAGGTTTGAGGTTGTTGTACATAGTTCTGAGTTAATAATGATTCAGAAATGTGTTCAACTTAGTCGGATGGTTATTCATGCTAATGAACCATACTTATGGACCATACTTATGGACCATACCAATAGACCATACTTATAGACCATACGCACGAATGAACCATACTTATAGACCAGTCGCACAACTGAACCAGGTGACTGGATCAGTCGTATGACTGAGACATAAGATTGACTCAGTCGTACGACTGAACCTTCAGTCGTGCGTATGAGTCAGACGCATGAGTCAGTCACATGACTGGATCATGCTAATGGTTCAGTCGTACGAATGGACACTAAAAACCTATAAATACCACATAATTCGTGGAAAAACAAAACGCTTCAAATACAATCATACCCTAGCCGTCCAGAGCGTCAAAGTTCGTCCATCCAAGTTCATAGTTCGTTCCTGATCGATTCCAACTCGTTGTTAACGTTTGTTTAATCGTTAGATCGATGAGGTTGTTCGTTCTCACTGATTGGATCGCCAATCAAATAGAATTTGGTGCTATTTGATCTGGTCTCATGCAGAATCCGTTAGTACTCCGTATGAAAACGGTCCTAACATATATAAACGAGGCAAAACCATCAACGAAACCATTTGATGCTCTCTAAAACTTCAATTTTATAAAAACACACGCACACATCGATTTCCTCATCTAGACACTGTCGACCTGTTCATCCTCTTGTTTTCATCAATCCAATCGAAATCAGGTAAATTGGGAACAAAAGCCCTATGGTTATAATCATTAACATTATCGAATTGATGGTCAATTCGATCCAAATTAAATTAGGGTTCTTATGGAAATTGGCGATTTTACTTTTAAGGTTTATATGAATTAAAAATGGAGTTTAAGAAGGCAAAGGCGCCCTAGCCTACCGGATAATACACTACGCATGGATACTTGGAGTCTGGGTTCGAACCCGGGCTCTCGCATTTTTCTAAAAGCTTTATATTATTTTTTTTAATTCGAGAAAAAATATAAAATAATATTATATTTAATAAAAATCATTTTAATTGATAAAACATTTTTAGAAATTATTTATTAATTTTTTGAAAATAATTTAATAGTTATAAAATTATATTTTAGACAATTTTAATGATTTTGAAAGTGAAAAATATTTATAAAACTTATTACAAGTTTTAATATTTTTAAATCACCTCAAAATCAATTTATATTATTATTTTTATCAATATTTTATAATCTTTCAAATAGATAAATATTTGATTAATTATTTTGACTTCCACATTAATAATTAATTATTTAAAATTAATTATTTTTCTAATATTTTTAATAATTAATTATTAAAATTAATTATTTACATATATTATTATCAAAACAAATTTTTATACTCTTTTTTGTATATTATTAACTTCATAAGTCTTTTATCCATTATAAATTTTATAAATCATTTCAAACCATTTTAAATTATTATTTTTATAAATCATTTAAATAAATAAATAATTATTTAATTAATTATTTTGATCAAGATAATTAGAAGTAAATGAGAATTTACTTACTTTCACATCTTTAATATTTCAACTTTATATAATCTTTCCTCAAATTTATTATTCTTAAATTCATTTATTTTCAAGTTATAAATCAATCATAATATCTTAAAATCTAGTTTGCTAGATTCTAAATTCTTGTAAGAACCCTAGTTGATGACTATTTTTTATAGTCTTTGAATCATTGTTATTATAAGTTAAGACGCCATTTTTAGGTTAACGTAAGAAAAATCGTTGGTGCCTATTCATGTATCCTTATTTAGAGCACATCTTATTATTATGTGAGTTTCTCATATTTTCTTTTTGCCTTATTTCACATATTTTAGGATGAATCATGTTAAACTTATAAAAGCATACTTGTAAAATCATTTAAAGACTTGTAAAGCACATACAATTCAATTTTCATGTTTTTATCATGGTTACTTGAGACTTATGTGAGTTTTATGTGATAGGCTCTTTTATATGACAATCATTAACTATTGCTAGCCTAGCTACGTCATAGATCTATGAGTATGACAAGCCTACTTAGGGCTAAAGCCGAGGTTATTACCGGCTCCTGACGACGTATTCTTGTTTATCACAGGAACCAAGTACACTTAGCTAATCGTATATGTTATTGTGCACATATCTTTGTCAAGGTTTGATTGTATCGTAGTTCTATCAATATATTCTGCATGTCTCATAACTATGATTTGGATTGTGTCACACCCTCAATTTCCACAAACGGAGTTTTACCGTTAGGCGTGTGACATACCAGGATCTTAGACACGGTCATGTCAAACGACACTATATGAGTTTAAAAATAAACGTTTGATTTAAATCAGAGTAACATAAATGAAATGAATATCAATGCGGAAGCAAATAAACTAAATGTAAACAATACTGAAAGTCTGAAAATGCTATATCAAAACAATGTTTAACGCAAAATCAAAAATGAATCTGATGAATGCATGTCCTGAGTGCGTCCTTAATCATGCAACATGAGCTTAAGCATTCCTGTTACCTGAGAAAACATGCTAAAGTGTGTCAACATAAAGTTGGTGAGTTCACAGGTTTTATCACAGATAAAAATGTTTGTAACTGTTCGAATAGTATAGTAATTAAAGCATATCGATAGGCAGCTAGCCTATAATCAAGTTACTTAGTGTTTCAAACCGAAGCTGACTGTTTGTATGTTCGTATGTTTGTTGCCTTCCCGTCACATCTCACCAGACAGTGACAAATGTTAGGTCAATAATGCACCCGTTTGACCTCCAATCAAACTAGCGCGACTAGCCCGGGTGGGGTTTGTCAAGCCCAGTAGTACTACTCAAAATTACCTCCCTACACATTACTAACGGTTCGAGAATGTAAGGACTTTCAAGTATGTTTGCACTAACGTAATAGGCGATATCAATAATACTAAAAATCATTTATAAAATATGTTTGTATGTTTTCTCCCCCAAAAAGAAAAGAAAGTAAAATAGGGGTCGTGAAGACTCACCTTGAATGCTCAGCAAATGAAAGAGTGATCGCACAACGATAAAGGTTTCGGTTAACCTGAATTTCATTTAATATGAATATAATTAATGTTAGTCATTATTTACGAGTGTAAGAGTCGTACGGTTTCGCGTTCGTATCACGGTTACGGTGTCGGTTGTCGATGTTTCCCCACTTGGACGCAAGCACCCAATATAGCAACACCAAGGTACAATGACCCAAATAACACACAACACATCACAATTGCATAACATCTATTACTCGCACGTAGAAAGGATATATAGATGTATTTTTTATACGGATTTAAAATGTATGAAAAACCCACTGCCAACAAACCTCATAATAAACTAGATATATCATTAATTATCCATACATATGCACACATACGGACGCACGTATATGCATGCCAAAGAGCAAACCAAGGAGTCCCTCCCTTACGCCCACTTAGTAATATTTTCCCTAAGTGTTCATTAATCCTTAACACATACCTTTAAACACACGCACACCTCCATGTGCCCAAGTAACATCCCCATGCGACTAGGAGATGTTCCATGCGCCTAAACTCTAGGAAAATTCCATGCCCAAAACACACACCAAATGTACAATACACACACACATTCACTAACACACTCATATGCAGAAACACACTTCATGCGACACACATACCCACACACCCCTCCACATGCGCCCACTTTCACACACATACTTATGAATGCATACTCACACGATTACCATACATACGTCGCATCATCATAAGGGTCACACACATACATGCATGCACTGCCAAGACTCCAAGAACACAATGCACATATACATACATATTCACATCCATAAAACCGCACATATTCCTACCCTACTTGCAGGACTACTACCATACGTTTCATGCACCTTTATATAGATATATACACACACTGATTACATGTGTAGGTATATATACACACAGCTGCGTACACACGAACATACGAAGTAAACACCTACACGCAGAACACATACATAGGCGAACCATACATTAAAATATACGCAGCCATACACAAGCAGCACATATACGCATACATACATACTTGAGTTCGATCGCCCAACTACATCGCCCGGTTGTTACGACCCTTGAACCCGCACACGTGAACGAGCGCATAAACCGTAACCCAAAATCCTCATATAATGAACATGAAAGGAGTAGCAAAAGAATTATACCAAAACGAGCAAGTTCCGATCAGTTTTTGTGACTGTCGGTTCTCTTATTCACCGTGCTTGCGATCGGAGGCAGAGTGGGAGTCGTTTTAACGCAGGGCTCGATTACGAAGGCTGCTGGATGGACTATGGCGAAGGGGCGATCTGCTGTGGTAGTAGAGATTGAGGGATGGGGCGGCGATGAGGGATGGGGTTGCGATGGGGGTTTGGCCGAGGCGTATGAGGGTGTTTTAGGGTTGTTTAGTTTGAGGGAGAAACGGGTGGTGGGTTGGGTAGTTATATTAATTTAAATCAATTTTGGTTAATGTCCTTTGGGGTCCCTCAACTTAATAAGATTTCCCTTTCTTGATTTTTTTGTTAGCTAACAAGAAGAATAATAATAATAATAATAATAATAATAATAATAATAATAATAATAATAATAATAATAATAATAATAATAATAATAATAATAATAATAATAATAATAATAATAATAATAAGATTGACTAGTTAGTACA
>BJCO01723978.1:0-11699 GCA_018326465.1 Flaveria floridana | reverse complement strand
TCTGACATTCAAGCAAGAGAACACAATAGCTGATGGGAGTTTTCAGTAGTTGTTGCAGTGGCATGTGGGACTTAGAGGTTTTCCTGATCTTGGCTCATTGGTTCTTTTGGTCCAACAGTATATATACATATATATATATGTATATATGTATATATACATATATATATATGTATATATATACATACATACATATATATATATATATATATATATATATATATATATATATGACACGTAAATCACTAACAGGTAATCGAGTCAAAGGATTTATTACCAAATTAAATGGATGATACAGTTACATGATCACATTTCACGTAGGAGAAATTACTTACACATAAGTTGCCGTGATTTTTCTAGGGCAAACTTAGGTAAGATTTTCCAATAACTTTGGATACCTAGACATTTCCATACCTGATCACTCGCTCGATGGGTGAGTTTCAAGGTTCCAACTTTTACATTTTTTTCTTTTGCAGATATTACATGCAAATTTATAATTTTCATGGACGCAAATAAATATCAATGATTTGATATGTTATATAAGTACTTTACTTATCATATAAAGTCCCCTCTAAATCGGACCATTAATTTATTTCTTAAAGCGAGGTAATCATGGATAGTATTATTACGTTTAACTACCCCCACCTCGTTAATTACCCTATCTTTGATTGGAGGTCTAAACGGGTGTATTATTACCTTGTTCATCCTTATGCTCGCGGTAGACATGGGTTGGGGCAATCTATTACTATTGTAGTCTAACTTTGGTTGCGATATGATTATACAATATTGTCACATTGTATGTACACCAATCAAATCATAGAAATTCTTATAGCCCATTACACTAATTGCTATTACTATTAAACATGTGAACTCACCAACATTATTGTTGACTCATTTTCCCGCATGTTTTCTCATTTATTTGATAATTTCACTCAAGTCTAGCCTACACGGGACGCATCACGTATAGGGTTATTGATGCTTTTTTTGCTATATTTATTATTTCATGTGTCCTATTTCTTAAAACAATTTGCATTTCTACTATTACCTCGATATTACAACTCTGAAAGCAATTATGTAGTCTTTGAATGGATTTGTAATATATGTTTTACAAAACCATGTATTGGTCGACAAGTTACTTTGATTCTTGTTGGGTATCGAATCCAAGAA
This sequence comes from Flaveria floridana, assembly GCA_018326465.1. Taxonomy (NCBI): domain Eukaryota; kingdom Viridiplantae; phylum Streptophyta; class Magnoliopsida; order Asterales; family Asteraceae; genus Flaveria; species Flaveria floridana. Next base: position 10,535 of record BJCO01723978.1, on the reverse strand, counting down.
ATAAACTAGTATGAGTGGAAGTAGGGTTCGTGTGTTCAAGGATTCTAGTTAACTATTTTTATACTAAAAACATTTTAGCACATTTACTTTGGTTGATTGTGATTAAAGAGGATATGGGTTTTAATTAGAAACAAAAACTAAAAGCAAATTTTAATCGAGTAATAATTTTACAGTAAGCCGACACGACCGTATCAAAACTGTAAAGAAAATTTCACACGATGGTGTTAAGATTCTGCCAAAAAATGAAGCCAAAAAAATGAAGTTTGGTACTTTTTGTGTGTTTTTTAACTATGAAAAGGGTTACTAAAAATGTTAATTAAAATTCAATGTAAATTCAAATATAAAAAACTAGTTCCAACACAAAGGTAATTTCTTTAATTTGATTCGGCTTATGATCATTCGCGATTACGGCACAACGACCCTGTGAGTTCCAAATTTGAACGTGAACATTGAGCATGGATCTTAGGATTCATATTGATATTAATAAAACTTGATGATTCGATGCTAAAACAATAATAATGATGAACACAAAAAGTGTTTAATGATTGATGTTTATTGATTTGATGATGAAATCATTATCCATGAAGAATGATGATATGATGTTGTTGGTGATGGAACTAATTCCCACACTTGGTGGAGAATTATTCACCCTTTACAATGATGATATATGTTAATATTTAGACGAGTCTAGCAATTTATTTAATTACAAATAAACCCTAGACTAATATTTTTATTGTTTTTGTTCTTCAAGTCTTCAACTTTAATAATATTGGAAATCTTCAATTTCTTCAAAGGTAGAATACCCAACAATACTCCCCCTAAATTGTAGATTTCTGATGTCAATTGAAGCTTGATGTTGATTGTTAAATAGTTGTTCAAAGCTAAGAATTTTGTTGTTGATGCGGAAGCGAGATCTTCAAAACTTTAGAACAACCAATTTTCGTTTTTTTGTTTTGTGGTTATAGCTTGCTTTCATAGCTTTAAGCTAAAACCCTAATCCATATTTTCTTTTTGATGTTGGCGGCCCGAACAATTAAATCCGAGTCCACCTTTTCTTTTTAATGTTGGCAGCCCAAACAATTAAATTCGTGTCCACCTTTTTTTTTGTTTTACTGATGGAGCCCAAGTAACAAACCCAATGGTGTTCACGTTCCTATTTGCAACCGTAGGTTGCAAACCCTAGTTTGGCCGAGGAAGGCCTCCTACGGCCTCCCTTTCCATTTGAGTAACCCTAATTAGGGCAGCCCTAATTCGGTTCGGCAGCCATCTTCATTCGGCAGCCCTAATTCGGTAGCTAAGGCCACCTTCGGCAGCCGCATTCGCAGCCCTTGTCTTCAGCAGCCGCAAATCTGCAGCCCTTTTTCTTCGATTTCTTGCATTGTGTGCATCGGATCTTGTATTGTTGAATGGATTGTTGATGAAATTGATTTCTTCAGATATTCAATAATTTTAGAAATCTAATCATGAAATCTCATCAAAATCAATATGAATCCATCAACTCCGGCCCTGATACCAATTGTGAGTTCCAGATTTGAACGGGAACATTGAGCATGGATGTTAGGATTCGTATTGATATTAATAAAACTTGATGATTCGATGCTAAAACAATAATAATAATGAAACAAAAAGTGTTTAATGATTGATGTTTATGGATTTGATGATGAAATCATCATCCATGAAGAATGATGATATGATGTTATTGGTGATGGAACTAATTCCCACATTTGGTGGAGAATTATTCACCCTTTACAATGATGATATATGTTAATATTTATACTAGTCTAGCAATTAATTTAATTACAAATAAACCCTAGACTAATATTTTTGTTGTTTTTGTTCTTCAAGTCTTCAACTTTAATAATATTGGAAATCTTCAATTTCTTCAAAGGTAGAATACCCAACAGACCCTTTTAATTAATTGTAGGATCGATATAAGTCTCTCAACACTTTGTGTTTCTTAGAAACTTGATAAGTATCACACATTTGATGGATGCAGAATCAAGAACTCAGTTGATAATAACATAATAAGTAAAAAACACAAGAAATGGTTTTCAAGATACTTGTATATATTATCTCTCAACTAAGTATTACAAGACTCATGCAGATGCATGGATACTAAGTTACAATGAGTGACTATATATACTACTATCTACTGCTTGTTATACGTAGATAACATGTTGGGACTTACTACTAAACAAATACTACATTGCTAGAGGTAAGTTATCTTAGATAAAGTATTATATAAGATAAGGTAGTCATGACAGTTCCATGACTTACCTTTTGGTCACCTACTAAAGGCGGCGACTGTACCAACTAAAGGATTGGTGAACAATGAACAAACGTAAGGTCAAGCATATGAACGTGGAAAGCATCTTGCAGTGAATCAGAGTAGGCAGTAAGCGTCAGTCAGACCATACTTTGTCCACTGGTTTATACTATAATTCTTCTGAAGGTTAAATGGCTTCGGAAGAATAAATTCTTCTATACCATTAAAACTTCAGAAGACACAGCTTCTTCCGAGGCTTTGTCTTCGGAAGACTTTGTCTTCTAAGTGTTTACTTCGAAAGGAGATCTTCTAATTCTCAGAAGACTGAGTTCATCCTTCAGAAGTTCTTTGGAAGATTATCTTGTAAGCTTCGGAAGTTGCAACATTGCCTTCGAAAGACTTCTCTTAGTTGTAAAGATTTCTTCTAAGTGTTGTTTTGGTTGCACCAGCCTCAATAGATTCAACAAACTCCCCCTAGGCTGATGCTACCTAAACTACACTTACTTCTTCAACTTTTATCTCCTGTTCAGTTCTTTCCTTTTGTTTAATTCGGCAAGATGAAGGTTGTCAATGTGTCTATTGATATGAGCAACTATTATGGAATTAGAGGGATTGGTCAATGGTCTCTCTGCTAACTCAGCAATATCAAATCTGCTCAAGTGTAGCAGAGATAAGGCATTGAACCTTTTTACCTCTCCATTCTCCCTCTCCATAATGAAGTTTTGTGAAGGTTCATCAAACTTCCACTAGACAATTTTCTTTCTAGGAATGAGGAGCATGTTAGGCAGGCTATCCTAATGCCTAGTGTCCAGTAGGGTCACCAATCTTCTTCTAAGATTATTCTCTTCTTCATTTAATTAATTAACATCTAAGGCTTAGAGATTGAGTGATTGGTGTAGAGTCTCTCGGGGTGGATCAAGGAAGGTATCTCTTGGGAGGGAGCATGAGGATCCATCAATGTATTTTAATACAATGAATCCTTCCTCACAAGAGATGCAACTCACAGTTGAGCAGTTGATGAGTCTTATTTTGATCTCCCTAATCTCTTATAAGATCAGAGTTTTGGATGGATCAGAGGATGGTTTGGGATTTGATTTTGTTTTGGGTTGTAGGATGTGTAGTGGTGGTGGTTGTTGAGAGACAAAGGAAGATGGCAAGGGTAAGGTAGATGGTGCAGGTTCAGGGGTGTATGGTTCAGTGATGGGTTCGGTTTTGATAGGAAAGAAAAAGGTATAGGTTCAGTTCTTATGGGTTGTGGTAAGGGTGCTGGTTTGGGTTCCATCCTCTTCCTTCATCTTCTTTGCATTCTCCTCTTTAGCTAACCTTGTTACATTCTCCTTTTATCTTTATAGCAAGTTTGCTTCTTCTAATTTTACAAGCTCATCAATTGGGAGTAGTAGCATTTCTTCATTTGCTACTCCTAGGCTGATAAGCCTGTCAATCACCTCCAACCTTCTCTTTTCATTTAAAGACTCCTGAGGAGTTGCTGCTGCTTTACTGCTTATAACCAACAACTTCTCAGCAGGGAGTCTTCCTTTCCTTATTAACTTGTTCAACCTCCATCCTCAAGAAGTTCTTCATCAGTCATCTTCCTTTTACCTTTGCAATCATGAGGAGATGCTTCCTTTGTAGATTTTGGCTTTGAGGGTTGAGGTTGAGAAGGTTAAGGTTGATGTTGAGAAATTTGTGGTTGATCTTGTGGTACTTGTTAAAAGATGGGAGTTGCATCACTGTTCACCTTAGAGGCTAGATCAAGGATAGCCTCCATGAGAATCAGTTCATCAGACATAGATGATAATCAAGCAATCACTTCCGCAGCTTAAATTTCTGCTTCGGAAGAGATTGATATTGCACCATCTATCCTAACTAAGGCACTTGCTGGGCCATCAGTCCCTATTTCCCCTTTGAAGTTAATCTCAAGGTCCATAGTGACCTTAGGTTGACCAACTTCCACCTGAGTGGTAGGTGGTGCACTGAGCCTTTGAAACTCTTTTATTCTAATATAGGTTATGGCAACATCAGGGGATGGCTATTCGAGTGAGGAGCTCATCAGGAACTATGTGAAAAAGTTGTGAAGGCTGATAAGCATCCTTGGATATTAGCCTCTTAACACCTAATGTTTCTCACAAACACAATAAGTATCACTCATTTAATGAATGCAGAAACAAGAACTCAGTTGATAATAATATAATAAGTAAAGAACACAAGAAATGGTTTTCAAGATACTTGTATATATTATCTCTCAACTAAGTATTACAAGACTCATGCAAAAGCATTGATACTAGGTTATAATGAGCGACTATATATACTACTGTCTACAACTTGTTATACGTAGATAACATGCTGGGACTTACTACTAAACAAATACTACACTGCTAGAGGTAAGGTATCTTAGATAAAGTATTATCTAAGATAAGGTAGTCATGACAAGTCCATGACTTATCTTTTGGTTAGCTACTAAAGGTAGCGACTGTACCAACTAAGGAATGGTGAACAATGAACAAAAGTAAGGTCAACCACATGAACATGGAAAGCATCTTGCAGTGAATCAGAGTAGGCAGCAAGTGTTAGTTGGATCATCTTTTGTCCACTGGTTCATATTGTAATTCTTCCGAAGGTAAAATGTCTTCGGAAGAATAAGTTCTTCGGAACCATTTATACTTCGGAAGACACAGCTTCTTCTGAGGCTTTGTCTTCGGAAGACTTTGTCTTAAGTGTTTACTTCGGAAGGAGATCTTCTAAGTCTCGGAAGACTGAGTTCATTTTTTGGAAGTTCTTCGGAAGATCATCTTGTAAGCTTCGGAAGTTGCAGCATTGCCTTCGGTAGACTTCTCTTAGTTGTACAGATTTCTTCTAAGTGTTGTTTTGGTTGCACCAGCCTCATTAGATCCAACAAACTCCGCCTAGGCTGATTCTACCAAAACTACACTTCCTTCTTCAACTTTTAACTCCTCTTTAGTTCTTTCCTTTTGTTTAATTTGGTAAGATGAAGGCTGTTAATGTGTCTTCTAATGTGAGCAGCTATTATGGAGTTAGAGGGATTGGGGAATGGTCTCTCTACTAACTTAGCAATATCAAATCTGCTCAAGTCTAGCAGAGATAAGGCATTGAAACTTTTTACCTCTCCATTCTCCCTCTCCACAGTGAAGTTGTGAGAAGTTTCATCAAACCTCCACTGGACAATTTTCTTTCTAGGAATGAGGGGCATGTTAGGTAGTCTAAACCCATTCCTAGTGTCCATTAGGGTCACCAATCTTCTTCTTAGCTTCTTCTCTTGTTCATTTAATGAATTAGAGTCTAAGGCTAAGAGATTGAGTGTTTGGTGTAGAGTCTCTCGGGGTAGATCAAGGATGGCATCTCTTGTGATAGAGCATGAGGATCCATCAATGAATTTTAGTACAATGAATCCTTCCTCATAGAGATGCTACTCATAGTTGAGCAGTTGATGAGTCTTCTTTTGATCTCCCCAATCTCTTTTAAGGTCAAAATTTTGGATGGACCAGAGAATGGTTTGGGTATTGATTGGGTTTTGGGTTGTGTTTGGGTTGTAGGATATGTAGTGGTAGTTGTTAAGAGGCAGAGGAAGATGGCAAGGGTAAGGTGGATGGTGTAGGTTCAGGGGTATATGGTTCAGTGATGAGTTTGATTTTGATAGGGAAAGAAAAGGGTATAGGTTCAGTTGTTGTGGGTTGTGGTTTGGGTGCTGATTTGTGTTCCATCCTCTATATATCCTGAGATACCTCCTTCCTTCTTCCTAAGCGAATGTCAACTTTAACATCACTAACATGTCGCTGTAGGGTCTTCTCTGACATTGGCCCAACCTGCCTGCTAGTGAAGCCATGTGCCCGGAGATAAGCCTTCATCCAGGCTTTATCTCCTTGTTTCTTGACAGCTGCATGCTCTCTTTCTTTCCTTAATGATTTGATCATGTTCTCTGATGACATGAAGAAGGATCGTCTCATTCTCATGAGGACTTAGCTCCTCCTGAGAATAACCTCTTGAGCACAAGAAGGCTATCCTCTCCATCCTTTTCTTCAAATCAGCCTCTTCCTTTATCTTCTTTGCCTTCTCCTCTTTAGCTAACCTTGTTGCATTCACCTTTTCTTTTTGTAGCAAGCTTGCTTCTTCCAACTTCACAAGCTCATCAAGTGGGAGTAGTAGCATTTCTTCATTTGCTACTCCCAGGTTGATAAGCCTGTCAATCACCTCCAATATTCTCTTTTCATTTAAAGACTCCTGAGTAGTTGCTGCTGCTTTGTTACTTGTAGCCAACAACTTCTCAGCAGGGAGTCTTCCTTTCTTTCTTAACTTGTTCAACCTCTCATCCTCAAGAAGTTCTTCATCAGTCATCTTCCTTTTACCTTTGCAATCATAAGGAGATGCTTCCTTTGGAGATTCTGGCTTTGAGGGTTGAGGTTGAAAAGACTAAGGTTGAGGTTAAGAAGATTTTGGTTGATCTTGTGGTACTTGTTAAAATATAGGAGTTGCAAGAAATTCCTCACTGTTCACCTCAGAGGCTAGATCAAGGATAGCCTCTGTGAGAATCAGTTCATCAGGAATAGATGATAATCCAGCAATCACTTTTGCAGTTTGAATTTCTACTTTGGAAGAGATTGATGTTGCACCATCTGTCCCAACTAAGGTAGTTGCTGGGCCATCAGTCCCTATTTCCCCTTTGAAGTTAATCTTTGGTTCCATAGTGACCTAAGGTTGACCAACTTCCACCTGAGTGGTATCTAGTGCGCTGAGCCTTTGAAACTCTTTGGTTCTAATGTAGGTTATGGCAACATCAGGGGATGATTGTTTGATTGAGGAGCTCATTAGGAACTGTGTGAAAAAGTTGTGAAGGCTGATGAGCATCCTTGGATATTAGTCTCTCAACACTTAATGTTTCTCACAAACTCAATAAGTATCACTCGTTTGATGAATGCAGAATCAAGAACTCAGTTGATAATAATATAATAAGTAAAGAACACAAGAAATGGTTTTCAAGATACTTATATATATTATCTCTCAACTAAGTATTATAAGACTCATGCAGAAGCATGGATACTAAGTTACAATGAGCGACTATATGTACTACTATCTACAGCTTGTTATACGTAGATAAAATGTTGGGGCTTACTACTAAACAAATACTACATTGCTAGAGGTAAGGTATCTTAGATAAAGTATTATCTAAGATAAGGTAGTCATGACAGGTCCATGACTTACCTTTTGGTCACCTACTAAAGGTGGCGACTTTACCAACTTAGGAATTGTGAATAGTGAACAAAAGTAAGGTCAACTACATGAACATGGAAAGCATATTGCAGTGAATCAAAGTAGGCAGCAAGTGTCAGTTGGACCATACTTTGTCAGTTGGTTCATACTATGATTCTTCCGAAGGTAAAATGGCTTTGGAAGAATAAGTTCGTCCGAACCATTTAAACTTCGGAAGACACAACATCTTCTGAGGCTTTGCCTTCGTAAGACTTTGTCTTTTTAAGTGTTTGCTTCGGAAGGAGATCTTCTAAGTCTCAGAAGACTGAGTTCATCCTTTGGAAGTTCTTTGGAAGATCATTTTGTAAGCTTCAGAAGTTGCAGCATTGCCTTCGGTAGACTTCTCTTAGTTGTACAGATTTCTTCTAGCTGTTGTTTTGGTTGCACCAGCCTCAATAGATCCAACAAACTCCCCCTAGGCTGATGCTACCAAAACTACACTTCCTTCTTCAACTTTTAACTCCTCTTCAATTCTTGCCTTTTGTTTAATTCGGCAAGATGAAGGCTGTTAGTGTGTCTTCTGATGTGAGTAGCTATTATGGAGTTAGAGGGATTAATGAATGGTCTCTCTGCTAACTCAATAATATCAAATTTGCTCAAGTGTAGCAGAGATAAGGCATTGAACCTTTTTACCTCTCCATTCTCCCTCTCCATAATGAAATTTTGAGAAGGTTCATCAAACTACCACTAGACAATTTCCTTTCTAGGAATGAGGGGCATGTTTGGCAGTCTATCCCCATTCCTAGTGTCTAGTAAGGTCACCAATCTTCTTCTTAGCTTCTTCTCTTCTTCATTTAATAAATTAGAGTCTATGGCTAAGAGATTGAGTGATTGGTGTAAAGTCTCTCGGGGTAGATCTAGGAATGCATCTCTTGTGATGGAGCATGAGTATATATCAATGTATTTTAATACAATGAATCCTTCCTCACAAGAGACACTACTCATAGGTGACTAGTTGATGAGTCTCCTTTTGATCTCCAAATTTTCTTCTAAGGTCAGAGTTTTGGATGGTTCAGAGGATGGTTTGGGTGTTGATTAGGGTTTGGTTGTGTTTTTGGTTGTAGGAGTGTAGTGGTGGTGGTTGTTGAGAGACAGAGGAAGATGGTAAGGGTAAGTTGGATGGTGTAGGTTTAGGGGTGTATGGTGAAGTGATGGGTTTAGTTTTGATAGGGAAAGAAAAGGGTATAGGTTCAGTTGTCGTGGGTTGTGGTTTGGGTTCTAGTTTGGGTTCCATCCTCTTTATCTCCTGAGATACCTCCCTCTTTCTTCCTAAGCGAATGTCAGCTTTAATATCACTGACATGTCAATGTAGGGTTTTCTCTGACATTGGCCCAACTTGCTTGCCAGTGAATCCATGTAACCGAAGATAAGCCTTCATCCAGGCATTATCTCCCTGTTTCTTAGCAGCTCTAAGCTTGGTCTCCTCCTTCTTCTTCTTTCTCTCCTTTAACTTCTCCCTTGCATCTCTCTTTCTTTCCTTAGTGATTTGATCATGTTCTTTGTTGACAAGAAGAAGGATCATCTTATTCTCATGAGGACTCAGCTCCTTCTGAGAATAACCTCTTGAGCACAAGAAGGCTATCCTTTCCATCCTCTTCTTCAGTTCCGCCTTTTCCTTCATCTTCTTTGCCTTCTCCTCTTTAGCTAACCTTGCTGCATTCTCCTTTTCTATTTAAAGTAAGGTTGCTACTTCCAACTTTACAAGCTCATCAAGTGGCAGTAGTAGCATTTCTTCATTGGCTACTCCCAGGTTGATGAGCCTGTCAATCACCTCTAACCTTCTCTTTTAATTTAAAGACTCCTCAGCAGTTGTTGCTGCTTTGCTGCTTGCAGCCAACAACTTCTTAGCATGGGGTCTTCCTTTCCTTCTTAATTTGTTTAACCTCTCATCCTTAGGAAGTTCTTCATCAGTCATCTTCCTTTTACCTTTGTAATCATGAGGAGATGCTTCCTTTGGAGATTCTAGCATTGAGGGTTGAGGTTGAGAAGACTGAGGTTGAGGTTGAGAAGATTGTGGTTGATCTTGTGGTAGTTGTTAAAAGATGGGAGTTGCAAGAAATTCCTTACTGTTCACCTCGGATGCTAGATCAAGGATAGCCTCTGTCAGAATCAGTACATCAGACATAGATGATAATCCAGCAATCACTTCCAAAGCTTGAATTTCTGCTTCGAAAGAGATTGATGTTGCACCATCTGTCCTAACTAAGGCAGTGGCTGGGCCATCAGTCCCTATTTCCCCTTTGAAGTTAATCTCAGGTTCCATAGTGACCTTAGGTTGACGAACTTCCATCTGAGTGGTAGGTGGTGCACTGAGCCTTTGAAACTCTTTTATTCTAAAGTAGGTTATGGCAATATCAGGGGATGTTTGTTCGAGTGGGGAGCTCATCAGGAACTGTGTGAAAAAGTAGTGATGGCTGATAAGCATCCTTGGGTCCATTTGAAAAGTCAAATGTGGTGGCTAAGGGAAAATAGTAGTAGATTGCTTTAGTGGGGTGTATATGGAGGATAAAGTTGTAGGAGCCAGAGATTATGTGTGACATCCGTCACCAAAGGTCCGTCTACTGACGTAAACCGTTAACTTTTGTTGTCGGTCATTCTTCACCCTTATAGCCCATCTATGTGTATACTATACCTACTTGTTTGCTTGGTTAACCTTAAGCGTGTGTTATCGTAGCTTAAATCGTCATCATCTTGAAACATTATTTAAGATTTTCCCCGTTAACACTAAACGCACCATTTTTATATAAAAACTATTGTCACGTATAAAACCATTTTTGAATTATAAATATCATTAACAACATTCTATCATTAATAAAAACAAGACTAATAAATAACGTTTTCAACCGAAACAAAATTTAGGAACTCGGGGCAAAGTGCAGGGACTAAAAGTGACATTTTGCAAACATGGAATGGGTATAAAAACCCCATTCCCATCCATTTTCACCATCTTCTTCTTCATTTCTTCATCTTTCTCCTCTTCACTTTCTTCACCACTCTAGCACCAAAA
>BJCO01723961.1:0-11317 GCA_018326465.1 Flaveria floridana | reverse complement strand
ATGTACCAAGACATGAAGAAAGATTATTGGTGGCCGGGTATGAAGCGTGACGTAGTGGAGTATGTGAGTATGTGCCTTACTTGCTTGCAAGTGAAGGCCGAGCATCAAAAGCCATATGGGAAGATCCAACCTTTGGATATACCAGAATGGAAGTGGGAGTACATCACCATGGATTTCATTATGAAGCTACCGCGTACTCCGAAAGGGTATGATGCTATATGGGTGATTGTTGACCGCTTGACGAAGAGTGCTCACTTCCTACCGATCCGCGAGACATATTCATCTGAGAGGTTGGCGGATCTGTTCATCAAGGAAATTGTAACTCGTCATGGAGTGCCGGTGTCTATTGTGTCTGATCGTGACACACGGTTCACATCCAAATTCTGGAAGAAATTCCACGACGCCATGGGGACGAGGTTACATATTAGCACGGCTTATCATCCCCAGGCTGGTGGTCAGTCAAAAAGGACCATTCAGACACTTGAGGACATGCTTCGGGCATGTGTGATTGGTTTTATGGGAAGTTGGGATGACCACTTACCGTTAGCTGAATTCTCATACAACAATAGCTATCATGCCAGCATTGGTATGCCGCCTTATGAGATGCTATACGGTAGGAGATGCAGAACACCCGTTTGTTGGGGTGATATTGGTCATTAAGAGTTAGGGAGCATCGAGGTGATCGAGGCTACGACTGAGAAGCTTAAAAAGATCAAGGCCTTCATGAAGGCAGCCTAAGATAGACAGAAGTCGTATGCTGATAAACAACGCAGGCCGATTGAGTTTCAGGTGGGTGACCGGGTTATGTTGAAGGTCTCACCTTGGAAGGGTATCATTCGTTTACGAAAGCAGGGCAAGTTGAGCCTGAGATACATAGGCCCTTTCCAAATCATTGCTCGAGTAGGAGAGGTGGCCTATAGATTAGAGTTACCAGATGAGTTAAGTGGAATTCACCCGACATTCCACGTATCTCATTTAAGAAAGTGCTTGACAGATGAGGATATGATTGTTCCACTGGAGGATATCAAAGTGGACGAACGGCTCAATTATATGGAGCAACCAGTGGCAATCATAGATCGAAAAGAGAAGAGGCTGAGAAATAAAGTGGTTCCTATTGTGCGCGTACCGTGGAAGCACAAGAAGGGATCCGAGTCAACGTGGGAGACCGAAGAAGAAATGAGACAACATTACCCATGTTTGTTCGAGTAATAACAGGTTTCGGGGACGAAACCTATATAAGGGGGGTGGACTTGTAACACCGGATACTTTCTTTGAAGCCGACGAAGGATGAAAAAGAAATAAAGTACAAAGTCAGGGGACCAAACTCGCCAACAAGAGAAAGTTGAGTAAGTACGGATATTTGAAGGGAAAGGGCAAGCCTTACCCTCTCCCCACACTTACAAACATCAGCCATACAGAGAAAGAAGAGGGAAAAAGGAGAAGAGAAGAGAAAAGACTTGGTTCGGGTGGATTCAAGTGTGCAAAATCGTCATGTGGCGGGTTTACTCTTCTTCTTCTTGTAGTTTGTGTGAGTTCTAGGACCCCTATTTTACTCGTTTTTTACTAATTTGGGGCTGGAACACATAGTAAACCCATTTTTGTATGTGTGTGTGTTTGACCCATTTGGGTGTGTTTGCGTGTGATGCGTTTGGAGTATCTTTTCGGGCTTGTGTGTGCTTGAATGGTGTTGTAGTGTGCATTCCTAAGGTTTAGGATGGTTGATTTGGGCTTAGAATGGGTTTGGATGAGCTTGGAGGTCGAAAATGGCAGATTGGGTTCGGGATGAACTTCATTCTGCATTAGTTAGGGCTAGGTGACCGACTGAAGGCCATACGGCCGAATGGAGTGCGATTGGAGTCCATTCACATGACTGAGGTTCATTCGCACGACTGGAGAGCCAGTCGTATGGGGAGTCATGCGACTGAGGGTCCATTCGCATAAGTGCTCATTCGCATAGTGTTCATCCGCATGAGGGTCCATTCGCATAGGTGCTCATTCGCATAGTGTTCATCCGCATGAGGTCCATTCACACGGTTGGGTGTTCATCTGCATTGGTCCATTCGTATGATGTTCAGTCGTATGGAGGCCGTGCGACTGGAGGGTGCACATACCCCCAAATAGCGATGTCGCACCGGAGGAGAAACATAGTTTAATTACTGACTTTCGGGGGAAAGTGCAGATGTAAGTTTTCATGTGGAAGTTCCCGTAGGTACAGGTAAGATGACCGTTGGGCTCTTAGAGGGTATGTTAGGCATGATGATGTTGCATGTTTATGCATGATGCATGTTATGTATGTATGATGATGCCCTGTATCATGATGCTATAGTGCATGTTGATGTTCCTTAATATGACGTTTGTTTATCTTTCCTGTGGCCTTACGTGTTACGTTAATGAATGAATGAAAAGTATTATGTAACATAAAGTGAAAGATAATGAAAAGAGGAACGTAAGGAAAGAATGCATGCATGAATGAACGAATGAACGAATGAACGAATGAAAGGCTTGCAAGCAAATATATGAGGTGAGCAACCCTGCTGTCGTAACAGACTCGGAAGGGACACGCCATTAAAAGGTGTTAGCCCAACGGTGTGTGGGTTCGCTACCCTAGGAGGATACACATCGGGGTCTTTCTTTGTGATTGACCATTTGTATAGAACCATTGTTACATACCTTAGGTACTGTGGCCAGAGGTGCGATGCACCGATATAGAAGGTCTATGATAGGCCTAGGCCCAGTACCACGGACAGAAAGGTATTGCACATGACAATGGTACACCTAAACTTTACCTTAGGTACTGTGGCCAGAGGTGTGATTCACCGTTATAGAAGGTCTATGATAGTCCTAGGTCCAATACCATGGACAGAAGGGTAAGGTTTATGGTTGAAGTAATGAAAAGAGGTAATGATGAAAGAGTAAGAATGATAGGAAAGTATGATGAATGAACGAAAGTTAAAGAACGAAAGAATGAAAGAATGAACGATGAAGATAATAATGATATTAGCTATGTGTACGTATGATGTATGATCACATGAAAGTAAAGAAATGGTTTTAACGAAAGAAAAGTATGTTTTATTATAAACCTAGAACTCACTCAGCAACGCTGACTTTTTATGTGTTTCCAGTTGGCAGGTAGTGTTGCTGAGGATGGCACGGGGCGGCTACTCGGCTCTTTTGGATGGCATTCTTTTATTTAATGTTTTTGCATTGTAATGCGAACAAACTATGTTTGGAATGAATGTTGTATTAACTTGCAAAAGCATTTATATAGAAATGAAATGTATGTTTAAATGTTTCTGCTGCAACGTTTTTATGTAAGAGAATAAAAATATATCTTTTATGAGCGATGATTACGGGGCCTTACATGTTGACCGCCTTTCTTACTGATTTGGACTGTTTGGGCTTATTGGTCTATTTTTGGACTGTTTAACTGATTGGACAATTTGGACATAAAAATCACCTTAAAATCAACTCACAAATGCTTAAAATCATCATATGTTAAGGCGGTAGTAAAGTGACTAAAATCAACAAGGATAATTGCTGAATCATTATGGGACCTTCCACCACATCAAGGGTGAATCTATATCCAAGCAGCTTTGTAGATTTGTGTAGTTGGTCAATGATATAGAGATATACACTAAGAAAAAGATGACTAGGAAGATGTTGCATTCTCTACCAGAAAGCTCGAAACAAAGTGTGACCATGTCAAAGAACACACTTGATCTTGAAATCACTAGTTTGGATACAATGCTTGCTAAAGTAGAAGCACTAGAGCTTGATGAGAAGTCTAAAAATTTTGGAGGGTCACAAGTAATAGAGGTATACAACTTTCCTTCTAAAACTCACTTTATAGAAAATGCCTTCATTACATAAGATAAAACTTCATAGGACCAAGAAGAGTCTAGGATCAACAGCTTTTGTTTCTTCTTAACATCCTAAGACCAACAAGATGCCATCCTCTACACCACAAGCTGCCATCCTCTACACCACAAGCTGCCATCCTCTACACCACAAGCTGTAAATAAAGCTTATTCTCCATGTGAGCACACAAATTAAGAACAAAAGGCAATTTACAATGCCTTTATGTCAAGCTTTGAAGCTTATTTGGGTGGTAGACTAAAATCAACACATCTAATCCTAGAAGATAATTAACAAATAAAGCCCAATGATTTGGAAGAGATGGATCTTCAATGACTAATGGCCATGATTAATATAATAGCAATGATTTTTTTTTAGAAAAGGAGAGAAGCTTAGCTTGAATGAGAACACCAAACATGGTTATGACAAAACCAAAGTTAAATGCTACAAATGTTTGGTGTTAATGGTCACTCTTCCAGAGAATGTAATGCACCAAGAAGTAGCAAAACAAATTATCAAGAAGTTTTTATGGCCAATCTTCAAGTCAAAGAAACCAAAGCTCTCACAATCATCTAAGCAATCAGCCATCATTATAACATAATCAACCTCTAATCACACATCAATCTCAAGCACCACCTCAGTAATCATGAAATGCACTTGCCATTAGACAAGTTAGTGTTTATGATTGGAGCTTATATGCTAAAGTAGTGAAACTAACTTGTTAGAATCATACACTGATGGCTCACATCAGTGATGCTCCAATGCCAATGCCAACTGAGGTAAAAGCTAATATTTGTAGTAAAAATGTGTCAATAAGGTGTAAGGTTGTAGAGAGCACAATCATCAATTGGCTAACATGATGAAAAAAGAAAAAGTAAAATATGAGATGTTAAAGCATAAGACGAAAAGGTTTGAAATTAAGATCAAATCATTACTTGTTAATATTAAGAAACTTCATGGGGAGAAGTATACCCTTGAAGCTGAAGTTGAAAACTTAACAAAAGTATTAAGCAAGTCAAAAGATGACCACTAGCTGCTAAAGTAAAACTTGAAAAGTTTCTATTTTCATCTGCCAAGCTTTAAGAGTTACTTGAATCATAAAAAGAGCCTCAGGGTATGACTAGCATAGGCTACAAAGCTTGTCCTCCATCATATATTGACAACTACACTGTCACGCCCAAGTCACTGATAAAAAGACCTTTAAATGAAATTAAAATTTTTGAAACTAAATTTGAAAATTTTTTTCAAACAACAAGTCCATATAACAGACCTCATGTGTATATGGAAACTAATACTAAAAAGATAAAAAAATAGGCATCCAACTAAAATCAAAGAGTGCTCAGACAAGTTAGTGTATGTGCAAAAGCATGAAATTCCTATCAAGGCCATCATACCATTTGTGAAATTCACCCGAGTAAGTATCATTAATTGTAAGGATACTAAGCCTAAGATGAAACAAGCTGCTGAAAGCAGATTTGATAGTGAGACCAAATCTTATAAAAATTCAAGCAAATCAGATAATGTTTCATCAAGCTTTAAAAGGCAAAGTTGTAGCATTCTCATCATTAAAGGGAAAAGCACCAATGAGTTCATCTCCAACAAAAAAACAAAATCTAAATCAAAATCACATGTTGGTTTTGACATCTTTTCTAAATATTTTCAAAAACTGGTTGTAAAACAATGACTGTCATTATCTAGATTTATCAAAAACAACAAGGCGAAGTCCTTTGCTGATGAGCTTCAAGCTAGGTTCTCAAAACCTACTTTTTCTAAATCTAATGAATCAAGATTCAACGGGACTTATCAAAAGGTCATAGTGTTTTTATAGAAATAGGACACCCAAGCCATAATGGCTTGTGTTCCATATTTTAACGAATTTGTTTATCCTTGTAGGGTCATTCTAGAAGGTCCAACAATATCTGGTATATGGAAAGTGGATGTTCCCAACACATGACTGGAGATAGTTTCCTTCTGTATGATTTCAACACATTCAAGGAACTATAGTGGCTTTTGGTGGAGACTTGCATGGTGGAAGAATTAGTTGTGAAGGAACTATACAGCTGACACTACTCCTTTCTTGTAGGTAGACGACCTTGGTCGTCCCTTTTCTTGCTTGTTTACTGCTGCACTTTTAGGGTTTCGGGTGCTCGGGCCGACCCGAGCACATGAGGTCGTGTGGGTGCGTGTGTTGCCTTTCTGCGTGTTCCTCTTGTTTGTACATGTTTGAAATGTGTTTCTAGAAATCCTTGAGGTGTAAATCTCATGCACGGAGTAGCTGAAGGCTGCTCTGCACTTCTGCAGTCACGATTCTGCTGTTCTGGCGACTGGGTCTGCCGTGCGACTGAGCCGTACGACTAGGGGTGTCGTGCGAGTGAGTCATGTGACTGAGTCGTGCGACTATGTCTATCGTGCGATTGAGTCTATGCCGATGAATGTGCGCGATTGTGCGTGTATCGCACGACTAAATGCTGAGTCGTACGAATGAAGGTTTAGTCGTACGAATGAAGCTGATTCGTGCGAATGAAGGTTGATTCGTACGTATGGATGTTGAGTCGTGCGATTGAGTGTTGTGTGGTACGGCTGAAGGCCGAATCGCACGAATGGAGGTCCATTCGTACGAATGTAGCTGATTCGTACAAATGAAGGTTGATTCGTGCGGATAGAGTGATTGAGTCGTGCGTCTGGTCCTGTCGTGCAATTGGAGTTGTTGTGTGTGAGTTTCTTCCTGTATGTGGTGTGTGTTTGTCGTGTGATGTTAAGGTGACATCGACACGGGTACTGTTGCTAATGACAATCTTTAAAAGTGACACTATCAAACTTATTAATGTTATTCCAAATCAAATCAACATAACATTTCACAATATCAACAATTGATTTGCAACACTAATATTTGCTAAGTATTTCTCTAATAACAATGACACTTTTACACAAATATCATCGGTAATGGCAATGATTTCTAGTACTTGGATCTACATAAGATCTAATACTTATGTCTGTTTGTGTGTGTTACACGCGACCGAACCAATGCAACCCGAACCGACCGAACGTCATTATTTACTTTATACGTACCATTAATGCCTAACAATAACTGTCAATAGGTGTTTGACCCTTTACTACATACAACATTTGGAAACTTTGATCATTCATACTTACCACCTAACAAGTGAGTTTCGTGGCCCCTTTTTATGCTTATTCAATACTTCAATCATTTACAAACGTGGGGGAAAAGTATGCTCACCCATTTTTATGCTGTACAACATACATTCTTGGAATCAACGTGTTACTGTTTTGCGAGTACTTATCTAATACATACATGAGTCGCTGTGTGGCACTTTCTTTACATCTATTTAATTCCGGTGTTAGAACCGACGGATAGGTATTGGTAGTACTACTGGGTTGACACCCCCACCCTCGTTTGTTGGTATACTAGTTGGTACCAACAGTGGCCAGGAACGGGACCCTTGGGTGAATATATTCCGACAAGTTGCTTGTGTACGTCATTAGATTTGGTTGTAAAGCTCATTGTTTTGTGATTTTGCTTACTTATAACTGTATACACTGTATTCCACAAAACAATTATGCAGCATCAATTTACTTACTATTTAAACCTGCAAGCTCACCAATAATTTTGTTGACCATTTTGAGCATATCTTTTTTGGTGACAATGCTAATTGAAGATCTAGGTGTGCTGCCTTAGTGGAGACCCTAGATGCATTTTTGAGACTAAACATACTTGACAAACATTTATTTTGAATCATTGTTGTAGTCTATTAAACAATCTTCATACTTTTGATACTTGTTCCCGGGTTGTGGGAATTTCATTACAATGATATTAATTTTGGTTATGTGAATCATTTACAAGTTTATGCTTATGGCTATGTTGTCATGAACATTGACTAAACACGACACGAGTCTCCTTTGTATCTGGTGTCGTCATGACACGCTTTATCATCAATTACATATATTGCATCTCTATTGTTAACAATGTGTTATGACGATCCCGTCTCGTTACATCCCCGTGTTTTTGCTTTAGCGGGGGTGTGAAATTTATCAATTTCCAGTTCCTCTAATGGAACAGCAAGTTATTCATCGGCTAGTCACTTCTTCAGGTTGGAAACATGGAACACGTTACAAACGCCATCGAGTTCCGCATGTGAATCTAGCTAATAAGGAACTAGACTGATGCTCTTGACAATTTCAAATGGTTCAACATGTCTAGAGTTTAGCTTTCCATGCTTCCCAAAGCATATTACCCCTTCAATGGTGAAACTTTTAACAACACCTTGTCACCAACTTGAAATTCCAAAGGCTTTCTCCTTTGATTTGCATAGCTTTTCTAACGATCACGAGCTGCTGCCATATGGTTACGAATCTTAACAATCTTCTCTGTGGTTTCATGATTGAGCTCAGGGCCAGTTAATTGACTATCACCGACCTCAGTCCAATAGGGAGGTTATCTGCCTTTTTTGCTATAAAGTGCTTCAAACAGTGCGGCTTTGATGCTTACGTGGTAAGTGTTGTTGTAAGAGAATTCAACCAAAGGCAAATGGTTTCCCAACTGTTCCCAAACTCAATAACACACTCCCTAAGCATATCTTCTAGGTTTTGGATCATGCATTCAGTCTGACCATCTGTCTGTGGATGATAGGCCGTGCTCATGTGTAAATGAGTGCCTAATGACTTCTGAAGTGACTGCTAGAAGTATGAAGTGAATCGCGCATCGCGATCAGCGATGGTTGAAAGTGGAACTCCATGTCATGACACAATTTCCTTTAAGTAAATCTGTGCCAGTTTATCAATTTTGTAAGTCTCACGAATGGCCAAAAAATATATGTCGACTTGGTCAAACGATCCACTACCACCCAGATAGTATCGTTTCTAGTCTGCGAACGAGGTAAGTTTGTGACGAAGTCCATGGAAATATTCTCCTATTTCCACACTAGAATCTCGGGTTGTTGAAGCAAACCTGACAGTTTTTGATATTCTGCTTTGACCTTTGAGCAAGTCAAACACTTTGACACGTAAGTGGCAATTTCAGCTTTCATGTTAGGCCACCAGTAAATGACCTTCAGATCTTTGTACATCTTGTCAGATCCAGGATATACCTAGTAACGAGACTTGTGAGCTTCATCCATTACTAGTTCCCGTAAATCCCCATGTCTTGGTACTGAAATCCGTTCCATGAAATAACGGATCCCGTCAGTCTTTCAATTCAGTTGTTTCTCCATGCCCCACATGGATTCAACCTTCAGGTTTCCAACTTTCAATGCCTCAGATTGAGCAGCCTTGATTTATGCAGGCAGTTCTGAATGGAGTCATTTGTAATGCGTGCGCCCGACGGGGTTGTGGTGTTTCCTTTCGACTGAGGGCGTCGCCTACCATGTTAGCCTTACCCGGGTGATACTTGATTGCATAATCGTAGTCATTGAGCAATTCTAACCATCATCATTGCCGCATATTCAGATCCTTCTGATCATATATGTGCTGGAGACTCTTATGATCTGTATAGATCGTGCATTTGGTTCCATATAAGTAGTGCCTCCAGATCTTCAAGGCAAACACTACAGCTCTCAATTCCAGGTCATGTGTTGTGCAGTTCTTCTCATGCACCTTGAGCTGTCTAGATGCATAAGCAATGGCCTTGTTGCATTATATCAGCACACATCCCAAGCCTTGGATGGATGCATCACAATAGACAACAAAGTCATCTGTCCCTTCCGGTAACGCCAGAATTGATGCACCGCAGAGCTTGTCTTTAAGCGCCTAAAACGTTGATTCCTCTTTGCTGCCCCATTTGTAAATGGTTCCTTTATGGTCAGGGTAGTCAAAGGTTGCGTCAACTTTGAGAATCCTTCAATGAAGTGTCTGTAATAACCCGCCAAACCAAGGACTTGTCGTACTTTGGTAGGTGTCTTTGGCGTCAGCCAATCCTTTATTGCGTCTATCTTCGAGGGATCTACATGTATTCCCTTTTTGTTTACTACATGGCCAAGGGATCGTACTTTTCGCATCTAGAAGTCGCACTTTGAAAACTTTACATATAGCTGTTCATCCTTCAGCAATTGCAGAATGATCTTTAGGTGTTCCTCGTGATCTTCTTTATTCTGTGAGTAGATTAGTATGTCATCAATGAAGATAATGACAAACCTATCCAGATAAGGGTTGCAACCACGGTTCATGAGTTCCATGAAAACTGCAGGGGCATTCGTCAAACCAAATGGCATGATTGCGAACTCAAATTGCCCATATCGAGTTCTAAAAGCTATCTTGGATATGTCTTTCTTCTCGAACCCTAAGCTAATATTATCCAGACTTCAAATCAATTTTTGAGTAGTAACTCGATCCTTGCAGTTGGTCAAATAGGTTGTCGATACGTGGAAGAGGGTATCGATTCTTTATGGTAACCTTGTTCAGTTCCTGATAGTCAATGCACATCTGAAAGGTTCCATCTTATTTCTTCACGAAAAGCACATGGGCTCCCCAAGGTGAAAAAACTTGGACATATGAAATCCTTGTCTAACAGTTCCTGCAACTGTTTTGACAAATCCTGGAGTTCGTTCGGTGCCAAACGATACGACAGTTCTTGAAGGTATGGACAAATTTCCCCACAACGCTCTCAAATGTTTTTATTACACGGCCCATGGCGATTATGGTCGCACTTATTGCTTATAATGGAAAGGCGGAGAGGTAATAGACGGGTCGTCATAATGTCTTGCTTTTCGGTCCTACACCAAACGTAGTCAGCCAGAAAAATCTGATTTGATCCCACCATTGGGGAGATAAACAAATGTAATGTACGTTTATACATGACAGATATCAAATGAAATGAATGCTGGAACGCTCAAATTTCCAAGACTCTAAGTCTTAAGATCAATCCAATGAACATCACCACTCTATTGCAACTTTTGAAGATCTAGCACATTTTAGGTGGATAGTAATGCACGATCAATGAAATGATAGAAAGGGTAACGTCTCATAGAGACTAGGACTAATGCCATAACATGAATCTCATTAAGGCTAGAGGTAGATGAGAACTTTCATATAAGTAGAAATGAAGGATTGTTTCAATATCAATACTGAATTTTATGAGAATCGAGAATCTCATGTCTCAAAGTATAGAAATGAAAAATTGTACTGACTATGACCATTATCACCCGACAGAGTTCACCAGACTTCTCATGCATGATAAATTACTATTAGGTCCCTTATAAGATTAACATTTAGTCTTTAGTGTCTAGTTTTGTAGTTTATACTAGTATAGGGACTAGTTTTGTAAATTTTAGTTCCTTAGTTTCTAGTATAAATAGCATAGACTTAGAATAGATTGTTAAGTTTTTGTAAGAACTGCTTTCTATCTCTTGTAATCGTCTTTTGCTATCAATGAAATCTGAATTTTGTTGATATTGCTTGATTTGATTACAATTGCTTGTATTTCTTTGAATTGTCATATAATTTGTTACAG
>BJCO01723960.1:0-16010 GCA_018326465.1 Flaveria floridana | reverse complement strand
ATCCTTGATTGGGTTATTATTTATTGGTTTACTTTTTGCATTCATCAAGGTCTCAGGTGGTGGTGGAACCACTTTATATCCCAAACCCTCCCCATTGTTACGTTCTCTCACTAAGTGTTGGACAATGTGAGAGGAACTTGTCCAACTGTGCAGTTTTTGTTTTAGTGAATTTACTTCTACTTGTAAAACTGCCTTCTGTTTCTTAGTGTCTTCTAGGGAGTATAGATAGTACCTAATATCATTAGCTTGGTTAAAGGCTACTACTTCTATTTCCTTAAGCTATTTGTTCAAAAGGTCTATCTTTTCTTTGTAACTATGCTTATTTTGTTTTAAAACTCTATTGGCTTCTGTGCATAGTTGTAAGTCCTTTACTAAGCTATCATTGTGATCTAATAACATAGTAAATTTCAGATCAATGATTTCCCTAAATTTATTACAATCTGAACAAGCATGATTATTGAAAAGTTGGTCAGTAGTACTTACCTGAGAGGGTTCTGAGGAATCAGCCATCAAAGCGGAGTCTGGTGTCTCTGGTTCTGGTGATTCCGACGTTGTTGTAGTTTTCCCTTCTTCAGGCATGTAATCGATCACAAATGCAGTCTCTTAAGTGTTAGACATCGCTAGTTCTACTGCAATATCTCCTTCACTAGCTGAGTCATCATCTAAGTCTTCAACGCTAGCAATGTTGGATTCTCCCGGAGATACAAACCGAAAGCTCCAATCCTGTCCTTCATCATCATGAGCGGTCAAGGCTTTAGGATCCTTGCTTGACGAAGTTGGACTAACTGTGGGTTTATCCTGACGATTGAAGGATGAGAAAGGATTCCTATTTCCTATCTTTTTCGGCTTTACACACTCACGCTTGAAATGCCCCTTTTCCCCACAATTGAAGCATGTAACCTTAGACTTGTCAAAAACAAAGGTAGTGTCCTTAGTTGCAACCAAGTTTTGTCCGGTATTCTTGACAAACTTCTTAGCTCTCCGGATAGCACTTGCTAAGACCCACATTATATCCATCCTTTCCAGCTCTGTCTCGTCTACCTGCTCATAGTCCTCATCTGCCAGATGGCAGTTCCCTATTTTCCTAGCAACTAGCCCATCATAGGAATGGACAACAGCTACTAAGAGATCCATGTGTTCCTTTGCTACCTCTACTGTCATATTTCCGAGGTTCTCGATCTTCAGTTTTGTAGCATTGGCTTCAGATGCTATGTATTGGGTACCAGACGACCCTGACGTGTCAGATCCTGAAGAGATTGCTTGAGATGGACCAGCTGAACTCGACATAAAAGCCGTTTCTAGTGGAGCTCCAGACATTTTGGCTTGTGGAGTTGAGTTGTATAGGGCTGGATTCTGATCATAAGTAGACTTTTGAGCCCTGTACTTCATCCTCAATTCTCCCTCCCTCAGTTTCAGAATAAAGTCATTGATATCTAACTTCACGGGCATATCATTCTGTCTGCGGTTGGAGACAAAACAAACCCACTTTTCAGGCAGTCCATCTGCAAAGTTTGAGACTTTGTCTTCCATAGAAGTGGTGACTCCATAGAAGTGATAGAACCGATCAATGACATCGTCCAAGCTTTCCTTTCCCATTGACAAGAAGTTGTCAAACTCCTTCTTCAATGCTTTAGCGTTTAGAGCTTTTAATGATGCATTACCGTCATACCTCTTTTCCAGTGCATCCCACAGCTTCTTTGCTTGCTTGTCCTCAGAAAATTGGTGAAAAATGTCCTTCGGAATTGACTGAGTAAGCAGAGCATAAACTTTCTTCTCAGCATTGTACTTGAGCTTTTGTCCATCATTCATGCCACCTAGTGTAAGTTTGACTCCATTTGCACCTACCGGCATGCTATACCCAGTCTCTATTGACTCCCACAGATTAGGATCTACGCCATTCAAATAAATCTCAAATCTTTGCTTCCACTGTGGGTAATCATCTAACGTGATTAGCTTAGAAGGCTTGTTATGATTCCCCACTTCATTTTCCAGAAACAACCGATTCTGGATCCTTGAATCTTTACCTGCTGTAAACGCTGAATACTGGTCCTCAATTACTATTAACTTTAGAAAACAAAACTGTCTGCTTGTGCGAATGAAGGTGTGCGATTGGGCTATTCGGGCGATTGAACAATGCGAATGGCTCAACCGTGTGAATGAACTAATGCGGATGAGTCAATCGGGCGAATGAACAGGTGCGGATGAACAATGTGACTAGACAGTTCAATAGTACGAATAAAGGTACGAATGAGTCAAATCGTGCATATGAGGGATGCGTATGAACTAAGTTGTGCGATTGAGTCAATCGGGCGACTAAGGCTGCTGTATTTTGAAAATTCGAAGGTTTAAGGTATTTTGGACTAAAAAAACATGAATTTTCAGTAACCCTAATTGCCGTATGCTGGGAAAAATTTACTTTACGAACTGGAGACGTCTAAAACACCGTTTGACACAAAAAGATTGCGTTTTTAGTGGAAAAACACAATTTTTATATCAAAAATGATTGAATCACATGTAAATCAAGAGCCAAGGCTCTGATACCACTTATTAGGATCAAGTTTCGAACGAAATACTAACTGATAAACGTGTATACTGAATCAAATTGTACGGAATCCTATTTGATTGGCGATCCAATCAGTGAGAACGCACGTAGAATCAATTGCAGATTGACACTAAACGTTAAGAACGAATG
Organism: Flaveria floridana; assembly: GCA_018326465.1. Lineage (NCBI taxonomy): Eukaryota > Viridiplantae > Streptophyta > Magnoliopsida > Asterales > Asteraceae > Flaveria > Flaveria floridana. The sequence goes on along the minus strand of BJCO01723960.1, from coordinate 13,318 downwards.
GTAATAGATCTAGTGCGATCTATGAACTTGGAACAGGTTCTTAGAGTTCTCTAGACGGCTAGGGTACATATCTATTTGAAGTGCTGAGTTTTTTCACAATTTAAGTGGTATTTATAGATTAGTGTTTCTCATTCGTGCGACTGAACCACAAGTATGGTTCAGTCATGCGATTGAGCCATGCGGTTGATCCATTCGCACGACTGAGTGTTCAGTCGTGCGACTGAGTCAATCTCATGTTACAATCATGCGACTGATCTAGTGTCCTGGTTCAGTCGTGCGACTGAGTCATTCGCATGAAGTTGTTCATGCGTATGGTCCATTAGCATGGGCCATTCGCATGAGAACTTCACATTACTAAGTTTGAGTATATTTCTTAAACATCACATTACCAAGATTAATTCAAACAACCACAAACCTATATAATCAATTCATTACGTGTTAAACAACTCATTAATGAAATATTAAACATTATAAATACAACCAAACATTTGTATTTCATTAAGTATCCAACTATTACATATGTGTATGACAATAAAGAGATATTACATTAAGCTCAGAAACTAGATACACATGTATCTATAATAGACCTTGCCATCTGAAACATGAAACAAGTTGATAAGTCTATATGAAAAATAGAAAATTTCACACTTAAGAATTTCAACACTTTAAAAAATTTTGGAAATTTGAACTTCTCACGTGAAAATTACGAGTTCTCGCGCGAAAGCTACAAATTTTCAACTTAACTTCTCATGCGAAAGGTCAAGTTTTCACTTGAATTTGAATTCACCAGTGATGAAACTTCTCGTGCGAAAGGTCAAGGTTTCGCGTCTGTTCATTTTCAAAGTGACTTTTCGTGTGCGACAACTTTTTAACTTCAAGTTTTCAATCTGTCAATTTTAGAGTGTTTTAACCATCCAAACATGTTTCATATGTGTCGATTAAGTCATTTTAAGGTTTAGCATGATTAACTTGTTCAATTTTTAACATGTATTTGTCCTTTAAGTTTTATTCATGTTTCTAACAGAATCAAATCAAAGATATTATCAATAATCTACCTTAATAAGTTGTTAATCAACAATAGGCGATCACAATGAGATATATTTTTGATTTGGACAGAGTTTCAAAACTTAGAATTTGAAACTAAATTTCAAAGGGAAACTGTGTGAATACTTCACTTTTTACACAACTGTGCTTTATATAGCACTCAGACTTCTCGCGCAGGAAGTTTGAGTTCTCGCATGGTGAACTTTTCGCATAAAAGAAACCTTTCGCGCGAAAAGTTATTTTTATCTTGAAATTTAAACTATTTGATTTTTTTCAATTTTAATCATCTTATTGAGCCTTTTAAATTTGTTATGAAAATGATTATGTTTCATTAAGTGTTTACAATTATTCAAACACCCTTAATTTTGAAATTTTTCAAAACTAAGACTAACACTAGTAAACAAAATACACTTTTAATAAAAACAAAAAGACACAATGACTAGTCTAATAACTTAAATTTTTGATAAATTTTCAAGTATAGAATTATGTTTCTTAAAAATTGATCATTGACATCATCAAACATTATTATAAATAAGACTAGTTACGTCGATTGCTGATATATTGTATCCACTTTAAACTAAGACTTCAAGATTTACTTATACACTTAAACTGTGATAATTATCATGTTTTGGTTAAATTATATGAACTCGGTGAACTCCACAATCAAAAATCTTGCAAATACCCTTATCCAGATTCAAGACACTTTTGAGATTTCAAGTCACGCCAATTTGACTTAAACCTTTCACTTCTGATCAGCCTTTTTAGATTTTATTTTAACTTATATAATATCTTTTGAGCATAACTAGCATGAGAAATGTTTATGTACACAGGATATTAACAAGTTATAGGACTTATTAACTGTCAGTCAGACTTATGTTTTGCCCTCGTAAAAAGTTTAGGACTTACAAGCCAAGTCGGATTTACATGCCCTATCTTTTGATTTTGTCTCCTATGTCATAAAACATTCTCAAAGAAGAAAATATTAACATATAGTATGTATGTCTATGACATATCTTTTACTAATGTGCTCATTGACATCTTTTATTCCTATATGACCTTTTTGGCTTTTTTTTGCTCATTTTCTTTGTATTTCTCTTTTGTATTCTGTGTTTCTTTTGAATACGATGTTTCTCCTTTGAAATATATATATATATATATATATATATATATATATATATATACACATCTATCTATCTATCTATCTATCTATCTATCTATCTATCTATCTATCTATCTATCTATCTATCTATCTATCTATCTATCTATCTATCTATCTATCTATCTATCTATCTATCTATCTATCTATCTATCTATCTATCTATCTATCTATAATACGCTGAGTCAGAAAGTAACTGGCTTGAGTATGACTAGACTGTAACTCTCAGTCTATCTTAGCATGAAATTAGTGTATTCACAAAACCTTGATGAGTTGCCCACTTTAATCATAGAATGTTCACTTTTAGTGCATCATAAAATATAGTTTTTCAATCTTGAATGTCTAGCCTATTAACATATCAAACATAATTCAAGTTAGTTTCTTATATTTCTTAGATCGTAATGATTCAAAATCAAGAAATGTTTTATCATTTTCTATATAAGCTTGAAAATTTAATTTTCATTTTCTATTTATTGATTTTATTTTTAAACCAAAAAGTTACTCCCCCTAAAAACAAAATCTTTTCAAAGTAATTTCAAATTTTCTCCCCCTAAAATTATGATTATCTAGAAAGAAAATAACAATTTTAACTAAACAAACAAAGAAAAATATTTTTAAAGGGTGTAAGAAGAAAAGTTAACCAAAGTTTAGCATTCCTAAAGATTGGACTTAAAAGTCAAATTTGGAATGATCAAACCCCTTAGTAAACAAAGCAACGATGTTGGCATCAAAGAAAACCGATTCCAAATGAATAAGCTTCCGTTCAAAACCATCATGAATAAAATGAATCTAGATGATGATGTGCTTTGTTTTTGAATGTTGAATTGGATTCTTCACAATGTTTAAAACGGCAGTATTATCATATAAAATTTTAGTGTCATAAATGTTAAGGCCATAATCAAGTAATTGTTGTTAAATCCAAACAATCTGTGAGCAACAACTTGATGCAGTCACATATTCAGCTTCTACAGTCGAGATGGACACCGTCTACTGCTTTTTGAACTACCATGAAGTCAACCTATTGCCAAGAAATTGACATCCACCAGTAGTTGACTTCCTGTCTTAAGATAATGTATAGGTTGGACTCACCTTAGATTAGATTTTGATTATGTTTAATTGTAACAGGTTTTATGTTAGTTTACTTTTTTAAGTATGAACTTTAGTAATGTTTTGTTGCCCAGTGAAACTATGAGCGAAGCTATAGTTTCACTCATAGCAAGCTATAGTTTCACCCGACGAAACTGTCTGTCTAGCCAGGCGAAACTGTAATTTTGGCAGGATAGATTCACTGACAACGAAACTGTCAAGGAAACTATCGTTACTATATATATGTTTGATCTTTGTCATTGTTGGGTGTCCTTGCAAAAACCCTAATCGTTGTATACTATTGCAAGAGCCTTTTATAAGCTTGTTCTTCAGAGAAATACATTGAGTTTTGTTCTAATTCATGGTATTGTATCATTATTGATATATTTTGAATACTTTTTGTGTCGTCTTCTTCTTCATTGTGTAGTTTCTTTGTTGTCATTGTGATTATTGAGCTAATCAACCTCTCAAGTGTATTGATAATCGATCAGATGGACCAACAAAATGGTATCAGAGCCTTTGTGCTCTTGATTGTTTGAGGTTTTGGGGTTTTGAAGCTTAATATCACAAGTTCATTAAATTTTAATCAAATTTCAGTGTATTTGACATGCAATTTGATTGAATTCTGTTTGTTTTTGGTTAGGAAAGCTTTGGTAATCATCAGATCTAAGGTTCATTGAGATTTTTGTGATTTCAGATCGATTTCGTGTGCAAAAAGCTTTTCAGATTCATCCAGCAAAACTAGTGTTCATACTACGAAACTGTGTCCTTTAGATAGTAAAACTATAAGTGTTTTACACTTTGTGTTTGTTTTGATCTTCTCTGTGAAAGTATAGACCTTGAATGAAAGTTCAACAGTGCTTTTCTTCATCTTCCAAGCGAAATTGCTGTTGAAATTATCACTGAACGAAAGTTCAAGCTTGTTTCGTGCAAAATTGTCGGAGAAACTAAGCATTCTTAAGCATTTGGCTAATGAAACTACTGCCGAAATTTTCAGTGAAACTACAGTCTTCTCTGTGAAACTAGCTCCTCTCTACGAAACTAGGTGATTTCTATGAAATTGTCATTCATTCCTACTAAACTATCATGTCCAAGATGGCTACTTTTACACTGGCAGATTTAGAAAGTGTAGCTCCCAACAGACCCTCGAGACTCATAAACAGAGACAACTTTGAAGATTGGAAGAGATGTCTCAAAGCCTTTTTCTTCCACACTTACCACAACCAATGGGAATCTATCATCTCTGGTCCGCATATACCATCTGTCACTGTTGGTGATGTCGTGTTTCAAAACAAGGACCTAGCCATGTTTAACGAAAAAGATCTAAAGCTGATTGATAGAGACCAGAAAGATTTTAGAGCATTAACTTTTTGTCTAGCACCAGATATCTGCAATCGTTTTGCTTAATATAAGAATGCTATAGTCTCTCTTCAATGCTCTCTGTGAGTTCTATGATGGAAACGATGAGTTGGTTAAAGACAAGAGCATCCAAGTTGAAAAGGAGTTCAATTCATTTATGGGATACAAGAATGAGAGTCTCACTGATCTAACAAATCACTTTCTGACTGTCGCCAGCACCTTGAAGAAATATGATGAGAAACTCTCCAACAGTGAGCAGGTGAACATATTGTTAGACTCTCTCCCACCTCAATGGAGTTTACAGGTGAGGATGTTAAAGCAAGAAAGAGGTTTCACTGACTACAAGCTAATGGACATCATTAATAAAATTAAATCTTTTGAGTTGGACATGAAGAGAAAGGAGTTTAATCAGATAATGATGCCATCATCCGGTTTCACTCAGAATGCTGCATTACTTTCTTCCACTGTAAGCTCTTCAATGTAGGCATCTCGACAAAGTGGAGTGAATACTGGTGATTATTCCGGTAGTAGTGGTAGTTCTGGTAGAGATCAAGCCAACTTGAAAGCAAATGCTGGAACTTCAATTCCATCTGAAATGATGGCTCTCTTTGGTATGTTTGTTCAGAGTTATGAAGCTTTGGTAGCTGGGGAGGTGAAAGGGAAAGAAATGATAATGGAGGATATGTATCATGTGGATCTAGATGATCTAGAAAAGACTAAAATTCAGTGGTAGATGGAAATGTTGACTCTCAGAGCCCGACAATTTATGGAGCGTACTGGAAGGAAGAACTTTGGAGGTCAAAGCTCTAACTCCAAATTGGGATTTGATAAATCTAAACTGTGATGTTTTAATTGCAAACAGTTGGGACACTTCAAATGAGAATGTCCATTGCCGATTTTCACCGATTCTAGCAATTCAGGAGTCCCAAAGCTGGTTTCAAGTGGGGATAAAGAAGAAATGAAACAGAAGAAAGAGACGACCTTGATCTCTAATTTTGACTGGAGTGCAGAAGTTGAAGATACGAGAGAAGAAATTAACCAAGCGTTGGTTGTTGAGATTGTGGTAGAGAAGAAGAAGGTGAACAGTGAGGAAGAATTTGATCCTTTTAAGGAATTTAGAAGTGAAGCTGCTGAAACTGAGGAGGGTGAGAAATGTGATAAGAAGTCTATAGAGGAAAATTTGAAAGCAGAGGCTGTGACAGAGAGAGAAGATAAGAAGGTGTTGAGAGCAGGAAGCCAGACCATAGAGCAAAGCAATGAGAAAGATGATGCTGCAAACACTATCAAGGAAAACAAGCTGAGTACTCTGGTGTGTCAATGTGAGAAAGCTTTGGCAGCAGAAAAAGTGGTGATGGGACTTCCATATGAGGTAATTCAGGATATGTGTTCTCCAGCATGCAAAATCAGGTTATTTGGTGTGTATAAAGCAAATCGTCTGTTACTCGATAATGAAAAAGACTTTAAACGAATTAATAAAGAACTTAAAATAGACGAATCAAAAATATTTTGTTAAATTAAATGAAAATTTGAAAGAAAATGATCATTTAAAAAGAACCGTTTTAGAAAGAAACATTAAAATTAACACTTTGACTGAAAGGGTTGCTCTTGCTGAGTTTGAAACAAGAAAACTTCAGTTAAAGCTTGACAAATGGACAATATCGAGGATGAAACATTACGATTTATGCAAATCACAAAGGGGTGCTAGGATTAAAATAGGTTTGGGTTATGAAGATGCTAAGGTTTATCCTCTTCCTAGTACTTATTGTTATTCACCTATGACTGTCCCATATCCCTCTAATGTTTAGAAGGGGTGAACTCTAAGGATGTGCAAAAGGAATATGGTTACGGACCGACTAGCGGACTTGGATGCAATAGCATTAGTACACCTAAACATTAGCAGTCTGGTTTAGATCATAGTTCTAGTTTAAGCTCTGTTTTTGTTTCAAAGAAATCTGTCTCAGACATTGTTATAACTTGTTCTAGTGATGTTTCTGTTTCATCTTTAGATAATTTGTATTGTAATGGTGATGTTTCTTTCGTTTGTGTTGATGCTGGGAATGAATCTTCTATTAAGTGTGAAGGAAAAACTAAAAGTAATTGCTTTGAAAAATTCTTTTCTCACCCTATCCCATCTTTTACTCCAATTAATATTTCATCATCTAGTGAAAGGGGTATGTCATCATCTTACGCAAGTACGAGTGGTACTAGTACCACATGTACTTCTGATAACAATGTTTCATCTTTTGTAAATAAAAACAGGCCAGTGATATGTATGAGACTGATCATGACGATGATTCTAGATTGTCTGAATATGATCAGGAAATACTCATGGATAAGATTCCTGATTTGAAGCATAACAGACCTAGATTAAGTTCACATTGTTTCAGGTGTGGTAAAAATGATCATGTAGTTAAGCACTATCCTGGGCTACATCATAGAAATATTAATAGGAATTCTTTTAGGAGTAGATTGACTCATTTAGTTAATAATTTATTTTGTAAGAAGCCAATCTCTCCAAAACCCAAAGCTGTTAAAACTTGGGTTCCAGTTTCACCTGGTTAATTTGTCCTTTGATATTTTTGCAGGAGTCATCCACTAAAGTCATAAATAGTGTATGGCATGTTGATACTGGATGCTCCAGACATATGACTGGGCTAAAGGATTTATTAACCAATTATCGAATAATCAATGGAGGATATGTCGCATTTGCCGGCAACCAGAAAGGAGGAAAAATGATTTACCAAGGGGAGGTTTCCAACGGCTCCCTTACTCTAGAGAAAGTCAAATATGTACCTGAACATGCCTTTAATTTGTTGAGTGTCTCTTAGATTTGTGATAAAGATATTCCGGTCTTATTCAAGTCCAATGAGTGTCTCTATCTGAAATCAAAGATTGATATTCCAGAAGAAATGGTGCTTATGCGTGCTCCGAGAAAGAATGATACATATCTTCTTGACATGGGTTCTAGAGAGTCAACGTCTACCGTGACCTGTCTTCTTTCCAAAGCTTCCACATCTGAATCTTTCCTATGGCATCGCTGATTAGGCCACATGAATTTCAAAAATACTAACAAATTAGTTAAAAACAATCTTGTTAGGGGATTACCTTCAAAAGAATTTTTGGTGGTTGAAAAATATATGGCGTGTGCCAAGGGAAAACAACATAAGAAACCACATAAACCAAAAATTGAAAATAGCATATCTAATCTCCTAGAGTTGTTACATACTGATTTGTTTAGCCCAGTCAGTGTTAAATCAATTGCTAAAAAATCTTTCTGTCTTGTGGTTACAGGTGATTTTTCTAGATATTCCTAGGTGAGATTTCTTGCCCACAAAGGAGAGGTTGCTACAGAGCTGCAGAAGTTGATTCTTTCTATTGAGATGATATGCAAGAAGAAGGTTATGGTGATTAGAAGTGACAATGGTACCGAATTCAGGAATCAAATATATTGATTCTTTTTGTGCTGGTAAAGGAATTCTGAGACAATTCAGTGCTGCGAGAACACCTCAGCAGAATGGTGTTGCAGAAAGAAAGAATCGCACCCTCATTGAAGCCGCATGTACAATGTTGATTGAATCCTCTTTACCCATCATCTTTTGGGCTGAGGCGGTGAATTGTGCTTCATACGTTCTGAACAGGGTGCTGATCGTCAAAGACAAAATGAAGACTCCATATGAACTATTTCATAAGAGAAAGTCTTTGATTGACTTCTTTTGACCATTTGGTTGCTCGTGCACTTTACAGAATACCCAGGCGCAAAAGACAAAGTTTGGTGCCGTGTCTGATGAATGCTACTTCGTCGGTTACTCATCCTCTCTGAAAGATTATCGGGTGTATAACAAGAGAACCCATATTGCGCAAGAGTCCTTTTATATAGATTGGCAGGAACATAATTCCTCTGATGTGCGATAAGAACTTGCATGGTTCTTTGACTCCAATACAGTGTTTAATTCATTTAATCTTCCAGTTTTTTATGATGATGTATCCATCTCCAATGTCAAAACAAACATCATTCCTCCAGCTCCATTACATGTCATTCATCAAGTCCCTCCCAATACATCAACATATGATGCTATATCAGTTGACATTGCATCTTCCTCATCTTCTTTTGACATTCCACCCCCACCTGTCTCTGCATCTCTTCCCTCATCACCTACATCGACCTCATATCATCCTATCCCTTCCACCTCCCTAATTGATTCCACTTTTCCATCTTCCTTACCTTCATCTTCCCATCCTTAACCCATTAGCCAACCTTCTTCAAATCCCCTTCCTGTAACCACTGATTTCAAAAATTTGAAAGATCACCCCTATGATAACATTATTGGATCTATCACTGATGGAGTTCAGACGCGGAGTCAATTTGGTTTGATTAATGTCTGCCGATTCTCTTGTTTTATATCCCAAATCATACCCCGGTTGATCTTCCACCAAACAGGTTGAATCGATGCAATTGGAGCTGCAACAGTTTAGGACTGTTGGATCAAGAAGAAGGCTGGTGCAACCAAAACCAAATCACTTAGTCTACTTTGGTACATCTAACAAAGGCTTCCGAAGCTAATTATGGAGCTTCCGAAGGAAACAAAGTTCTTCCGAAGAGAAAGTGTAAGCTGAACTTCCGAAGACAAATTCTGCTTCCGAAGACAAAGTGTCTACTTGAGAAGTTCAAGACTTAGAAGAAAAGATCAGAAGGGAACTTCCGAAGAAGAAATCCTCAAGCCTCGGAAGAAGTAGTGTCTTCCGAAGTATAGGTGGCTTCGGAAGAAGTTGTTCTTGCTGTTCTTCCGATCTTCCGAAGCCAACTAACCTTCGAAAGACAGTACTATGAACCAGTGGACATAAGTACGGTCCTCCTGATACTCCGCTGCAGACCTCTGATACACTGCATGGCGTTTTCTCAAAAGCCATGTAGTTGACCATACTTTATTCCACTGTTCTCCTTTATTAGTTAGTACAGTTACTATCTTTAGTTAGTAACAAAAGGTAAGCCATGGACATTTCATGACTACCATATCTTAGATAATACTTTATCTAAGATACCTTAACTCTAGCATTGTAGTATATGCTTTAGTCATAGGTTCACAGCTGGTATCAAAGTATATCCGGCTGTAGGTAGTATTATATATAGTTTCTCATTGTAACTCATAAGTATGCTTGTAAGAGTCTTGTAACACTTTGAGTTGAGAAGTAATATATATAAATACCTTGAAAAACTATATCCTTGTGTTCTTTGTTATTCTGTATATTATTTTCAACTCTTAAAAAAGACTCTGCTTCATCTGATCTGAGTGTAGTTTTAGTGAGATTGAGAGAAAAACCAAGTCTTAGTGACAAACACCGATCCTCCACATACTATTTATACTTTAGCGAATAAGGTTTAATGACTTGAAAATTAGCCTCATTTCATTACATAATATGTTCATTAGTGACAATACGTTGTGACTAACGATGAAGGTAAGGTTGTATCCGATAAGACGAATAACATATTGCAGATAACGATGACGGTGAGAGTGAGAGATAATCGAAAAAATATCTCTTTAACGGCTTAGGATTTCACCTTTATGTTTAATGTAGAATTCTTTATTAGGTTGAATGATCAATTATGCATGAATATAATTATATATTTGTATAAAATGTGTCAAATCTACTAGAGTGCTATATATAAACTATAAATACTTATTAATCCGATCCGAACCGAACCAAGCGGACGTTTGCTCGAGGTTGGTTCGTTTACAAACCAATCCGAGCGATCGGCTCGATTACAACCGAGCAAAAATTCGAACGAGCATTTTTCGAGCAAATTTCGAACGAACGTCGAGCGAGCGTCGAGCGGTTTGAACAACCCTATCTTAAGGTATTAGAGTAATACTTAGTTATATTTTTTCTTTCATTAGAACGTGGGTGCCCACTGCATTGGATTGATTTATGCATGAAATTGTTAACCAATGTGGTTTTTTGAGTCTAAACTCATTTTGACCCTGCCCATCCCGACCCAAACTCATCCTGACCCGAATTCATTCTAGCTCATTTTTAAATTAGTACATTCTGACCTAAACCCATCCTAACCCAAACCCATTCCGATCTGACACCCGACCCAACCCGACCCGCCCATCTTGTCTGGTATAGAAAAACCCATTGTGACAAAACCATAGCTAAAGAAAAAAGTGTGCAGCCCGTATTACCTCTCTCTGATCAAAACTTATGTTGTCTTATTAAAGAATTCCAAGAAAACCCAACGCGACTAAACTTAGTGAAGGAAATAGAGTGCAACGTCTATAATATTTCCCTTTATTTATGTATTCTTTAAGTAACGGATGCCGATCTTCTATGAAGTTGCTCAAAACTTTTGTAGTCAATAATTTCTGGTTGATCACTTTAATATAATTCTTAATTTTATGTTGAACAATATTGTATGATCTTCATATAAACTCTCTCTTGCATCTAATTATAAACATATATAACATGATCTGTGATTGTGTATTTTTACATTACCTATATCTGCAAAACTAATTAAACTTGTTTGGATGACTGATGATTTAGTGAACTATAAACCTATATCTTTCATACTTTGTGTATGCAAATATTTCTTTGACCCTTTCCAACATCTTCTCAAAAGACCCAAGCTATATCTTGCTAATATAAACAATATATTTAGTGTATAACTAGTAATAAATAGCAATGCATCAACAACATTTAACTATATCACTTTCAAACTAATAATTTTTAATTCTTTGATAAACGATAATGGTTGTATAACATTTAATGTAATTAGATGATGAGTTTATTCATAATAATGTTTCAGCATCTTCAAAATATAATTCGATTGATTGATAAAAATATTATCATGCGAATGCTCAATTTGCATTCTAAGTTCTCAATTTGTTATATCCTCTACTGTAACAAAATTTCTTCAATAACATATCTCCTTTTAATACTTATAGGAGATTTAATGATCTCATTAACATATAATACGAAACTTTTAAACATTAAATTATCCCTTAAATAAAAAAAATATGAAACAACTACTTCATATTAATTTCTCGTTTGCAAGATAACCACCGAGTACATTATACCATATATAACTCGACTAATTAGTCCATGCTCATCTTATTAATTTGATAGAAATACATTTCTTGAGTTGCTGATATCAATGCTTCTAGCATTTACAATCAATCGCAAACCTCTTTTTGTTTTGACTAATTTTTTATGTGCATAACCTCAGAAAGGATTATTGTAGAAAATGATTTCTATATCATAAATAAATATTTTCTTAATAATTTCTGAAATCCATACCATATGGATTTTCTATGTATGTTTATTGGTGCATAAGAATTTCACATTGAGATGAATCAAATTCCCCTTTAAGCACTCAAATGCTTTTTGGAAACTTATTATGAGTTCATGTTATATTTAATGCTATAATGTATACAATAATCATCACATTATTCAGATCCGAATCTATATACAACAATAATAGTGTTCTTGAGAACTCTCTTTATTTTATTATAACAACTTAAATTCTTCATGGATTTTTTATATAAATTTTAGTGTCTAATAAATCATGATATTCATAATGCATATCAATTCTATCTTTATACGACCAAACTTATGGGATGTTGGAAGATTATTGCATCCACAACAAGGGAATGCATCTACTCATAATGAACTGTCTTTGCAAAAATCCTTGTGCAACCACTTTTTCTTTATAACACTTAATTTGATTTTAAATTCATGCTTCATATAAAGACCTTTTATATCCAACATTTTAGCGAATTTACTTCTGTCTTGTTCGCATTTGTTCAGTTTGGCTAATAATCTCTATTCATAGACATATCTCGGATCTTGATCCTCATCTTATTTATCATTTCAAGCGCTAAATCATATATAAAGTACTATCGACATCAAGTTTTTATTTTGATTCCATATATATGTATATATACACACACACACACACACACATGATGTAATTACTGAGACTCTCTACTTTCAGGTACCTAAGGTTTATTTAGAACCATAATATCCAGTGTCTCTAAAGGAGACCCCTATATTATACCTCGACTTGATCATTTTCTTACTTGCTTTTTCTTTCTAGGATTGTTATTCTTAAAATCAACTAGACTATCACAATTCAGATGGTTCATAGCCTCATACAAATATATTTTTGTCCTTATAGGACATTAATCTTAATTGGAGCATTAGTAGTTGGTATATGTGACTTAGTCACTATTTTTACGGTAAGTTATTATGTTTGTCAATTGTTTCATTAACATTTGTAGATGAATTATCTTTTAAACTTCAGGTTTGTATCTATTAGTTTGAGGATCAAAACAATATAATGATAATTCATTACAGTTTATTTCACTGTCCAACTATTTATGATCTTGGCTTAATGTTGGGAATATTGATTTATTAAAATGTAAATAAGTAAATAGAGTCATAGACAATATATTGATAATGAATCTATATATTTAATTATAGATATAATTCATACTTACGACATATTCTTAAATTCTTTTAATCTGTCACACCCTCAATTTCCACAAACGGGGTTTTATTGTTAGGCGTGTGACAAACCAGGATCTCAGACACGGTCATATCAAACGACACTAAATGAATTTAAAAATAAACGTTTGACTTCAATCAGAGTAGAAACATAAATGAAATAAACATCAG